>OX359273.1:19658671-19718671 GCA_947179155.2 Hedera helix | reverse complement strand
TTAACATCCGGGACACCCAATATGGGACAAGCCATATTACCGAAATTAGTGATTTGCTTTCATATATATATATACTAGCATTTCACCCGTGCCTCAGGCACTACGAAATGAAAATAAAGGGCCATGATCAGTATGTTGTGTTCTATTTAAGTAAAAGCTCAAGTTTAGCTTTATGTTCTGTTGTCTAAGTAAATGTTTCAAGCTTAGCTTAATACTATCAAATTTGATTGTCCTGCGAGTCAGAGAAGTGATTATCTAACGATTCCTACTTCTAAATATACCATTTTTTAATTCTAATTTTAGCTTTTTCAGATAATAACCAAAAGTGTATATATATATATATATATATATATACACCTACAGATTCTAAACATTCAGATGCCAAAATTTATAATAACAGTAAACCTACTTCCCTTTGTTTTTCAAATTCACACCAGCTTAATCATTTAAAAATACATTAGCCAACATTAAATAGTTAATGAACAGTATTCTCTCACTTTAAAATTTCAATTTAACAACAATTCAAAAGGGGAAAAAAGAAGCCCTAGTAATCAACAGAATTTAACACAAATTCAAGGCATATTCAATCGAAATACTTAAAAATTCAAATATGTAGGAATAATGGTAAAAAAATGAGAGTAACTCTGCTTACCTAACAGTAGTAGATTTCAGAGAGAGCAGGGGGCGAAGGTTGAAGAATGGAGTCAAGAGGGGAAAGCAAGGACATCTTAGCAATCTCAAAAACAGCGGCGTTTCTAACGGAGGGGAGATCACTAGTCAAGTCCTCAAAAGCAGCTTCAAAAGTCATCTGCCAAAATTTGGGCAACCGAATTGTTCTACTGTGAGTGTAGACATCCCACATCTTCCTCACCACTTTCTCTCTCTCCTCCACCTCCTGCTCATATATATATACACACAATTACGACTACAGATCAATTTAGTGAGAATATAGAGAGAGAAAGAAAATTAGGAAGAAGGGAAAGTAACCAGGATATCGAGGTCGGAGTGAAGGGGAGAATCGAAATCGTCCGCTGATGTTATTTTGCAGGTTTTGTTCATTTCTACGAGGAAACTGATTTGGAGTCATTTTCGAGGAGGAAAGGTTCGGGATTTTGATTTATGGTTAGCTTTTTCGCCATTGCTCATTTCTGAGTTTGAAACTGATTGATGATTTTGATTTTGAGAGGCCGCACAATTTTACCAGAAGCACGGGTAGTACCGGCTAGAGATTGATGACGATGATGAGAAATTAACCCGTGCCTCCGGTATAGGACTGATCGCGCCAGGACGGTAGAGACTGAGGAGAGAGAGAAAAGTGAAGAGAAGAGTGAGAATGAAGAGGATAGCAACAGACTGAAGCTGGATATATAGTTAAGGAACGGAGAGATTTATCCCATTTTTTGGACGGTCCGGATTAAAAGGAGGTGGACGGGAGTTTCAAAATCAATTGTGTTTTGTTATTATATATATATATATATATATATATATATATATAATAAACCATCAACTGCTCTTTAGTTTTTCAATTTCCCAAAACCGAAAACAAGTTGCTGCTACTTTATTGCCTTTTCAAAACCGTGGTTGTTTTATCCAAAATCGAAACTGCTACTTTTACCGAAAACAGTAGGCTGCTATTTTCAATTGTTCCATTCGGTATATATATATATATATATATATATAATACCGAAAGTTACTTTTATGTATATATCATATATCCGAAACTTTAAACAATTCCTTACCGAGAATTTAATTTCGGTGTATTAAAATAATACTTTTATACAACAAATTATGCCCAATAAATTGTTTTACACATATACTCATATATATATGAAATCAAAACAATTAATAATTCGCATAAAGTTTGGCTTTGATACCACTGTTAGTTTGTAAAATTCATAGACACAATCAAATTGCACAAAATAGCGGAAGCATGGTAAAATCAAATTCAAAAATTTTACAAACCATAATGCAGGATCGACATTTATGCGCAATTATTAATTAATAAAGAAGAAGCTAGAGATATACCCTTGTAGAACTCAAAGCTTCAACGGGTACAAGTTCACCTCCAAATCCTTCGCATTCTTCTTGAATTTCACCGATTGGATTCCAATGATCAATGTTAGCCACCCAAGTGTTTGGCCTCTAGAGGTGATCCACCAAGGAATAATAATAATTCAAGAAGTGGGTGATGGCAAACCCTAGTTTTCTCTCTCTAGAGAATATGTGAGTACTCTCCCAAAAACTTATGGAAGTGTATGTGTGTAACCCTAATCCATAATAATACTTCTCTTATTTATAGATTTAGTAAACCCTCCTAACACCTTTAGGAATAGGGTTTTTAATTAAACTCCTAATCTAATTAGGAACTTAATTGATTTAATATAATAATTATAATTCCTAAACTATTTAGGAACTTAATTATTAATTATAAAAGTACTCTTATTAATTAATTCCTAAACCATTTAGGAACTAAATAATAATGATAATAGTAATAATAATAATAAGACTCCTCTTATTAATTTATAATTAGTATTTCCAAAATACTAAATAATAAATATTAAGCTATTTAATTTATTCTATCCACATAGTATAAATTAAATATACTTAATTCATTATTACAATTATGCCATTTACTTCTTAAATAATTATTTTTCTTTTACGGTGTGACCATTTAGGTTCTCCATATTAAACCGGTTATAGAATAAATTAATTAGAACTATTCTAATCTTATTTATATAAATAAATTAAACTATTTAATTCATTTAAATAAATAATATTTATTCCATAATAAGGGTAAGCCCCCTTAGCGATGAACGACTTTCCAGATAATATAGATTTCAACATTTAATCACAAAAGAACCTATTCAGCGAATAGTCACCGTACAATTCAATCCTTCTACCTCACAACATCCTAATCAAATATAAGACATGGTATAACTGTCAAGTCTTATTTTATTTGATTATATGTATTTCAATCCTTAAATGAATAACTCTAATTAATGTAAATTAGAAACTACTTTCTAATTTCCATTATGCCTTGGCCAAGGAGTACTGAGTTGTCATTTATCGAATCGCATAGGACATTCCCTTATTTTATTAGAAGTGGTAGATTCTTTACTGATTACTCACCTATCTCCATGTATGACTTATTATATCCAATCATACCCTTTGATACACCCTAAAGGTTTTAAGGAATATGTCAAAATATAATTCATCATACACATGATACTATGATGATCTCAAGTCCAAGGATCACTTGTACTACTATCACAAAAGGAACTCCTATTGACAGGCAAGTAAGACTCCATTAGGTGTTCCTTGAGCAAGTCACGTTCAGTGAACTTATTCCCTAATAAGCACCTACATACTTGCTTTAGTGTCTCTACACAAATAATTATGAGATCAATCATCCTCTTCATAAGAGCAAGCATAGTATGTACCAATCTATCCGGATCTACTAATCCCCTTTTTAGTGATCCAACGATTAGGAACAATTTTAGTTTTGAGCTATCTTGAATTTAGATCTCATTAGCATGATCATCATCATGATTCTAAAAGCATTGCTCGAAAACTATGGGTTTATCCATTTGATTAATTCAAGTAATTAATCATGAATAAAGAAATGCCTTGATACTTTTATTAATAGACAAATAAGATTACAAAGTATATGCTTATCACATCAAATGTGATTGGCTTGAGGGCATACTACTTTCATCTAATACTCATCTTCTCTAAGTAATGATCAAACTTCTATTGAGTTAATGCTTTAGTAAATGAATCTGTAATGTTGTCCTGAGAGTCTACTCGCTCCACGGTGACGTCTGCCATTTCAATGATTTCTCTAATCAAATAAAACTGTTGCAACACGTATTTAGATTTATGATTAGACCTGAGTTCCTTGGCTTCTACAACAGCTCTCGTGTTGACACTAAATTAAGGCACTAGTCCTTGAATGCTAGAAACTACCCGAGTTCGGTTACGAACTTATTCATCCAAACAACTTCCTTTGTAACTATATATTCTGCCTTTGTAACTGAATCTACAACTGTTTGTTGCTTGGAACTCCTCCAACTTACTGAGCCACCATTTAATGTAAACACATAACCCAAAACGAATTTACTGTCATCTTGGTTAGTTTAAAAGCTTGTGTCTGTATAGCCCTCTAGTTTTAAATCAGACCACCATAGACAAGAAATACGTCTTTAGCTCTTCTTAAGTACTTTAGGATATTTTTCAATGCCTTCCAGTGTTCTACTCCAAGATTCGACTGATATCTACTTATTAAACTAAGGGGTGTTTGATAAAAACTGAATGAAATAGTTTTGAATGCTTAAGTAATCTGAATGAGCTGAATGAAATAGATTTCTGAATATTTAATGAAAAAAGTTGTTTGATAAGTGACATGTCTGAAATATCTGAATATCATATTTTTACTATTTTACCCTTTTAAAAAATTCATAGTTTTTGTAAATTTATTTAATATTACTTAATATAATATTTAATATTTTTTTTACTTTATTCAGCCGGGACTTAACCATTCAGCCAAAAAAATTAGACTTAGCTATTCAGCCCAAAAATCTGACTGATTCAGCCATTCAAACCTAAACAAATGCACTTAATGGCTTTGAATGGCTGGCCGATTCAACCATTTAGCCATTCAGGTCCAAACAAACAACCCCTAAGTGCATGAGCAACATCATGTCTAGTACATATCATCCCGTACATGATAGATCATATTGTCAAAGCATAATGAATCTTACTCATATGGTCTCTCTCTTCGGTGTCTTTGGGGCCTATTTCTTGGAGAGAGATATTTCATGACCCATTGGTATGAGTTCTTTTTTAGAATCTTCCATGCTAAACTTTTTTAGCATTGAATCAATGTACGTTCCTTAGGATAAGCCAAGCATCCTTTTAGATCTATCTCTATAAATCTTAATCCCCAAAATGTAGGATGTTTCTCCCAAGTCCTTCATGGAGAAGTGTTTAGATAACCATATCTTAATCGACTGGAGCATAGGAACACCAGTCCCTATTAGTAATATATCATCAACATATAATACTAGAATTTGACAGCACTCCTACTAACCTTCTTTGATTGTCTCATCAAAGCGGATCTTCTATATTCGAGAAGCCTGCTTCAATCCATAAATGGATCATTGTAGCTTACAGACTTGATTTATTCTAACCTTTAAAATAAAATCCTCTAGTTGTATCATATATACATCATCTTCTAGTTTTCCATTGAAGAATGTCGTTTTCACGTCCATTTACCATATTTTGTAGTCATAATAAGCTGCAATCGCAAGCAAAATATGAATGGACTTGAGCATTACTACTAGTGAGAAGGTTTTATCATAGTCAACACCTTATCTTTGTTTGAAACCTTTTACAACCAATCAGGCCTTATAGGTCTCCACCATGCCGTCTGCTCTAGTCTTTCTCTTAAAGACCCATTTGCAAACAATAAGCTTAATGCCCTCAGGTGAAGTAACTAAAGTATATACTTGGTTCTCATACATGGAGTCCATCTCAGATTTCATGGCTGCTAGCCATTTCACTGAGTCTTTACTACTCATAGCCTCTTTGTAAGTCAATGGATCATCATCATCTATGATGCATACTTCATCATCATCATCTACGACGAATCCATACCTTTCAGATATCTTAGGTTCTCTTTCAAACTTTCGAATATGTTGTGTTATAAAAGGTTCTTTTACTTGGTTAAGTACCCCACTTTGACCCGTAGTGTTTTATGGTTCTTGAACTTTTTCAAGATTTATCTTACTCTCACTGACCCCTTCAAGGATAAACTCATTTTCTAAGAAGATAACATGTTTTACAACAAACACTTTTTGATTAGTTAGATGATAGAAGTAATACCTTACACTTTCTTTATGATATCCCACAAATTTACACTTGTCAGATATTGTCTTTAGCTTATCATTCTTAAACCTTTTGATATAAGCTGGATAACCCCAAATCTTAACATACTTAATATTTTGTTTTTTCCCTGCCAATATCTCATATGGGGTCTTGGGGACAGATATAGATGGTACCTTGTTAAGTAAGTACGTAGTCGTTTCTAGGGCATAAGCCCAAAAGAAAACTGAAAGATCGGTAAAACTCATCATAGAACAAACCATGTCCAACAAGGTTCGATTTCTCCTTTCAGATACATCATTCAATTGTGGTGTGCCTGGTAGAGTCCATTGTGAGATTATACCATTATTTTTTAGATAATCGAAAAACTCATTACTTAAGTATTCACCTCCTCGATCCGATTGAAGAATCTTAATACTTTTGTCAGTTTATTTCTCTATTTTACTTCTGAATTTTTTGAACTTTTCAAATGATTCAGACTTGTATTTCATTAAATACGTATATCCAAATCTAAAATGATCATCAGTGAAAGTAATAAAATATGAATATCCTCCTCGTGTATCTGTTATCATAAGTCCACGTACATCTGTGTGTACCAACTCTAACAACTCTATAACTCTTTCTCCTTTTTCACTAAAAGGAGATTTGGTCATTTTTTTCCATGAGACAAGATTCACAAGTTGGATATGATTCATAATCTGATAGCTCTAAAAGCTCATTTTTATGCAACTTGTTTAATCTTGTTTCATTAATATAACCGAGTCTACAGTGTAACATAAAGGTATAATTTACATTATCTCGTTTTCTTTTCTTAGTTTGTTCAATTTGAAAAATATTTTCATGCAAATCAAGTTAGTAAAGTCCATCAAGCAATTTGCCAATACCATATAAAATATTATCATTATAAATAGAACAACAGTTGTTATTTATTATAATATCAAAATCATCTTTGTCTAACATAGGAATCAAAATAATATTTCTAATCAGTACTGAAACATAATAACAATTATTCAAACTTATGGACTTGCCCGTAGGCAGTGCTAAACAAACAATTCATGCAGCTAATGCAACAACCTTTGCTCCATTCCCCATGCGCATGAAGAATTCTCCTTTATTCAGCTTTCTACTTTTCCTTAGTCCTTATATAGTATTACTTACATATATGAGAACCGCAACCGGTATCTAATATTCAAGTAGAACTTTGACTTATAGAAAAATTTATTTCAATCATGAATAAACCTTGATCTGAAGTTGAAGTTGTTGGTTTGCAAAAATATGACATACATACTCCTTTTCTTTATAGATATAGTCAACCATCCTAAACTATTTAGGATTAGGGTTTTAATTTAACTTCCAATTTAATTAGGAACAAAATTAATTAATTACAATTTATAAATTATTTAGGAACTTAATTATTTAATATGAGAGTACTTCTTATTAATTAATTCCTAAACCATTTAGAAACTAAATTAATTATTATAATAATTATAATTCCTAAACTATTTAGAAACTTGATTATTTAAAATATTATTATTTATTAATTAATTCCTAAACCATCTAAGAACTAAATAATAATAATAATAATAATAATAATAATAATAATAATAATAATAATAATAATAATAATAATAATAATAATAAGACTCATCTTATTAATTTATAATTAGTATTTCTAAAATATTAAACTACAAATATTAAGCTATTTAATTTATTTTATTACCATAATATAAATTAAATATACTTAATTTATTATTACGATTATGCCATTCACTTCTAAAATAAATATTACTCTTTTGCAGTGTGACCCTTTAAGTTCTTCATATTAAACCGGTTATAGAATAAATTAATTAGAATATTTTTAATCTTATTTATATAAATAAATTAAACCATTTAATTTATTAATAAATAATATTTATTCTTACAATAAGGGTAAGCCCCATTAGCGATCGATCGACATTTTGGATAATATAGATTTCAACATTTGCTCGTAAAAGAATATTTCAGCGAATAGTTACCATATAATTCAATCATTCTACTATACAATGTTCCACTCAAATATAAGACATAAAATTTCTGTCAAGTCTTATTTATTTGACCATATGCATTGCAATTCACAAATGCACAACTCTAGTTAATGTAAATTAGAAACTTCATTCTAATTCCATTCAACCCTGGCCAGGGATTTATGAGTTGTCACTTATTGAATCGTATAGGACATTCTCTCCATTTACTGAAAGTGGTAGATCCTTTGTTGATCATTCACCTATCTCTATGTGTACCTTATTATACCCAATCATATCATTTGATATACCAAGAAGCCTTGAGGAATATGTCAAAGTATAACTCAGTATACACAAGATACTATGATGATCTCAAGTCCAAGAATCACTTGTACGAATATCACATAAGGAACTCCTATTGACAGACAAGTAAAACTTCATTAGGTGTTCCTTGAACGAGTCATGTTCGGTGAACTTATTCTCTAATAAACACCTACATACTTGTTTTAGTGTCTCTACACAAGTGATTATGAGATCAATCATCCTCTTCGTAAGAGCAAGTATAGTATGTATTAATCTATCCGGATCTACTAATCCCTTTTTTAGTGATCCAATGATTAGGAACAATTTTAGTTTTGAATTATCTTGAATTTAGATCTCATTAGTATGATCCTCATTATGGTTCTAAAAGCATTGCTCAAAAACTATAGGTTTATCCATTTAATTAATTTAGCTAATTAATCATGAATAAAGAAATGCCTTAATACATTTATTAATAAACGAGTAGGATTACAAAGTATATGCATATCACATCACATGTGATTGGCTTGAGGGCATACTACTTTCAATCTCCCACTTTCATTAAAGCCAATCGCCCTTTAGTATCCTCATTTCATTGTTCTTTAAGTAGCGTACGAATTGCTTAGTAAATGCTTTAGTTATTGGATCTGTAATGATGTACTGAGAGTCTGTCATCTTTATGGTGTCGTCTCCTTTTCAATGATTCATCTAATCATACGAAAAAGCTGCAACACATGTTTGAATTTTAGATAGGACCTAAGTTCCTTGGCGAATTAAACTCCTTTAATGCTAGGAACCATTCTAAGTTCTTTAATGAACTTGCTGAACCAAACAATCACCTTTGCTGCTTCACTTATAATTATTTATTATGTCTTGGTCACTAAATCAGCAACTATTTGTTGTTTGGAACTTTTTCAACTCATTGCACCACTGTTCAAGGTAATCATATAACCTGAAATGGATATGTTATTATCTTGGTTAGTCTGAACAAACTTAAATCTGTTAAGCCCTTTATTTTTAAATCAGACCCATCATTAGAAACTTATTTCTAATATTCTTCTCCAAGAATGAACTAATATCTGCTTATCATTCATAAGCAATATCAGGTCAAGTACATATCAACGAATCAATGTACGTTCATTGGGCCAAGCCGAGCATCCTTTACAATCTATCTTTCTAGATCTTTATCCTAAATAGAATGTTAAGATACTTCTCCCAAGTCCTTGAAGAATAAGTTTTTAGACAACCACATATTTACTGATTGTAGCATCGGTATGTTATTCCTTATTGATAGTATATCAACATATAATACTAGGAATGTCACAGTTCTCCCACTAACCTTTGAACACACTTGGTTCATCCTCGTCTTTGATAAAAATCAAACTTTTTTTATTGTCTCATTAAAGCGAATGTTTCATCTTCGAGAAACTTGTTTCAATCTATAATTGAATCTTTGTAACTTACCTACTTGATTTACTCCATCTCTTATGGAGACAAAAGTTTCAAAATTTTGCAAACTGGTCCCTGAAGTTTTAAAAATTTATAAACTGCTCCTTGAAGTTTCAAAATTTACAAAAAAGACCCAATAAATTATTCTAAGCACATACCCATATATATACGAAATCAAAATAATTAATAATTCACCTAAGTTTGGCTCTTGATACCACTGTTGGTTTGCAAAAATATGATATACATATAATCAAATTATATAAGCGCAACGGAAGCAAGCAAAATCATATTTTAAATTTTTTTATAAACCAATAACCAGGATCTTTCTTATGCGACTATTATTAATTGAGAAAGGATAAAAGTTTTATACCTTTGCAGAACCAAGCTTCCATAGGTACAAGTTCAACTCTCTTTAATCCTTCGCGTTTTTCTTCAAATTCACCGATTAAATTCCACGAATCAATATCAGCTCCCCAAGTGTGAAGCCTCTAGAGGTGATCTACCAAGAGATCTACAAAATCAACCAATCACAAATATGTTTAGAACTAACCCAAGGGCATGTGAACCATCAAAATAACCTCAAACACCAAATATAATTTCCACTATCACGGGGCCTTAAATCTATCGTTCGAGATTCTCGACATCATTTTAAGGCCCAAGATTTACATTTTACAAGGCAATGGAATCGTAAACATTACAATTGCAAATATCGTCCATCGTCAAAATTTCATCAATATCCCTTAAATCGACATTTAAGGGCCTTAATTTTCTTCCTATGCTAGCATAATTATGATAAAAAAAAAAAATTAAGACAACAATATTAAAACTATAATAAATTAATAAGAGGTCGAAACGCGGTCAAAGCCATTTAGTTATGTGGAAAATGATTCAACCAACTGTATATCCCAATTTCGCTAGCAGTGCGTTCCATTACGAGGAGTCCTTAATGGCCAAACTTTGGGATTCGCTACATCACTAAAAATAGATTTAGAATGGGGAGCGTGATTAACCTCATAAATAAAATAATTTATCTCTCAGATAAAACATTCAATAAAAGGAGAGCCAAATATATATAAAATATAGATAAAATACTCGAAATGATATCATCGGGCCTCGAGGAGGAAATATCATTCGTGCAAAATCCTCATTCATCCTCCCTAATCCTCTAACTTAGTAGATATAGCAATAATAAACCAGATCTAGGTTAAAGATTGAAACTTTAACACCCTAGAGGGATGAAAGTATTAGATCTATAACAAATCTACAATAAAATATGATAAAGACTAAATCTTTAATATTTTAAAACATGGAAAATAATATATCTAAGGCAGATCTATAAATAAAACATATGAAGATCGCATTTTTAATACTTTTAGATAATAAAAGGCTAGATTTGAGATAGATCTATATATATAACATCAAAATATTGAATATTTACTAAAAGAATAGCATAAAATTCACATAAAATACAAGATCTATATTAGATCTATAAAAAACTGCATAAAGATAACATTTTTCACCTTGGGGTGAAGGAGAACAACCACTGGGAGCAAGAATCTTCAACAAATATTGTTATTTATGCTAAAAATTGACAGGAATATACTAGATCTATGATTTTTTTGGTATTTTCTCTCTAAACTAGCTATTTCTCTCTCTAAAATTGGATATTCTCTCTCTAATTTTTAGAGCTTCTCTCTCTATAAAATTGTTCTCTCTAAAAAAAATAAGCTGATTTTAGTTATTTATAGACTGTGTAGCCAACAGCAGATGTAATATGCAGTTGGCCGCAGATCCACCTGTGACTGGCTACAGATGCCTCTGTAGCTGGCTAGGGCAGGTCCTACGCCTTAGTTTTTGTTTGACATTGACGGTTTTAGTCCTTTGAGCTGGAATGCATGTAACTTACAATTCTGGAAGAGTTATGAGACGTACTATACCCTGTCATAGCGGCCATTAGTCGAATTCACAAAAGTATGAGCCAAACCCCACACATCCTCCTTAAGATGTCAGTCAGTCACTTGTCTCGCCTTATGCAATCCAATGCTCAAATGCCATCATTGTAGCTTGTTGTGATAGTTTTGAATACTCGTTCTTGAGGATTGGAACCCTTGCTTGGATGCTTGGGTGAAGTGACAATTTTGCCCTCCTACCAAGGTTAGAAGAAAAATGGAAAATTTTAGGTGTCTACAATCTACAAGCTTATTCTCAAATCCATACAAAGGAGGCTCCGTGCACGACTCCAACTGCATTCCCTATATATCCATCCTGCTTAAAGATTGGTGGTGCAAGACGTCCACCAAGCTCCCATTGTCTACTACTATCTTCCTGATTGTATAGTCTGTAATTGAAGTCGTAATGACTAGGGTATCCTCGTGAGGGGTGATGATCATGACATAGTCCTCGTCCGAAAAGAAAATTATTAAATTAGCCCTGAACTTTTTGATGGGTTGTTTGTATAAGTTGTAGACTTCTCAAGCATACACCTTTTTGGCATTGTTGGTCTCCTTCTTGATGGTTGATTCACCCCTGATGGTGTTGATGTGCCCCTGATTGGGTCTCTCCTCATTATTGTTGGGTTGTGCTTCCCTGTTGTGTTGTAGTGCCCTATCCATGGCCACATACCTATCTAATTATATAACTTTTATTAGTTCCACAATTAATTCTTTAAGTTGATAGCAGTATTTCGTGTTGTGCCCCACATCTCTATGATATTCACAATATTGACTCATGTCTCTTCTATTGCCCGAGGTTATCATCCTCAGAGGACATTTGAAGAATGGATAATTTTTTATTTCATTTAGGATCTTTGTCTGATCAATGTTCAGGGGTATGTAGGGACCTTCGTGTTAGTTTATAGAAAAACATGGCATACATGCAATCAAATTATAAAGCGCAACGGAAGCAAACAAAATCATATTTTAAAAATTTTACAAACCAAAAACCAGGATCTTTCTTATGCAATAATTATTAATTAAGGAAAAATAAAAGTTTTATACCTTTATAGAACCAAGCTTCCACAAGTACAAGTTCAACTCCCTTTAATCTTTTGCATTCTTCTTCAAATTCACCGATTAGATTCCACTGATCAATGTTAGCTCCCCAAGTGTGAAGCCTCTAGAGGTGATCCACCAAGAGATCTATGAATTAAAGAAGAAGATTTTGGTTTCTCCAAGCAATGGGTGGCTAGGCCTAATTCTCTTTCTCCTTCTAACTCATTAAATATAGAGAATTATGAAGTACTCTCTTAATTCTTGTGAAATAGTGTGTAACCTCAATCAATCCATAATAAGACTCCTCTTATTTATAGATATAGACAACCCTCCTAAACTATTTAAGATTAGGTTTTAATTTAATTCTGAATCTAATTAGGAACTAAATTAATTAATTACAATTCATAAACCATTTAGAAACTTAATTATTTAATATGAAAGTACTTCTTATTAATTAATTCCTTAACCATTTAGGAACTAAATTAATTATTATAATAATTATAATCCCTTAACCATTTAGGAACTTAATTATTTATAATAATACTATTATTTATTAATTAATTCCTAAATCATTTAGGAACTAATAAATAATAATAATAACAACAACAACAACAACAACAACAACAACAACAACAACAACAACAGTAGTAGTAGTAGTAGTAGTAGTAGTAGTAAGACTCTTCTTATTAATTTATAATTAGTATTTTTAAAATACTAAATTATAAATTTTAAGCTATTTAATTCATTCTATCACCATAGTATAAATTAAATATTTTTAATTTATTATTATGATTATGATTATGCCATTCATTTTTAAAATAAATATTACTCTTTTGCGATGTGACTCTTTAGGTTCTCCATATTAAACCGGTTGTAGAATAAATTAATTAGAACCACTATAATCTTATTTATCTAAATAGATTAAACCATTTAATTTATTAATAAATAATAGTTATTCTTATAATAAGGATAAGCTCTCTTAACGATTAACGACTTTTAAGATAATATAGATTTCAATATTTAATCACAAAAGAACATATTCTACGAATAGTTACCGTATAATTTAATCTTTCTACCACATAGTGTCTCAATCAAATATAAGACATGGAATTTCTGTCAAGTCTTATTTGATCATATGCATTTCAATTCTCAAATGTACAACTCTAACGTAAATTAGAAACTCCTTTTTAATTTTCATTATACCTTGGCCAAGGATTTTTAAGCTGTCATTTATCGAATTACATAGGACATTCTCTTCATTTACTTAGAAGTGGTAGATCATTGGTTGACTATTCACCTACCTCCATGTACAACTTATTATACCCGATCATACCCTTTGATATACCCTAAAGGTCTTAAAGAATATGACAAAGTATAACTAATTATACACAAGGTACTATGATGATCTCAAGTCCAAGGATAACTTTTACTACTATCACAAAAGGAACTTCTATTTACAGGCAAGCAAAACTTCATTAGGTGTTCCTTGAGCGAGTCATGTTCAGTGAACTTATTCTCTAATAAGCACCCACATACTTGTTTTAATGTCTCTACACAAATGATTATGAGATCAATCATCATCTTCATAAGAGTAAGTATAGTATGTACTAATCTATCTAGAGACACTAATCCCCATTTTAGTGATCCAACGATTAGAAATATGTTAGTTTTGAGCTATCTTGAATTTAGTTCTCATTAGCATGATCCTCATCGTGGTACTAAAAGCACAACTCAAAAACTATGGATTTATCCATTTAATTAATTCAACTAATTAATCATGAATAAGGAAATGTCTTGATACTTTTATTAATAAATAAATAAGATTTCAAAGTATATGCATATCACATCAAATGTGATTGGCTTGAGAGCATACTACTTTCATTTCAGGCCTTCTTCCCCCTTGCAATGAGTTATTACCCAAACATCGTCCTCTGTCCCGATTCTTTCTATCATTCTTATCTTCCTGATGATCATCTCTCCGATTTTTACTATCATCATTTTTTAGCCCCGACCACTTTTCAAGGTCCTTAAGGCCTTTTCAATCTCTATACATAGTTCTATTTAATGATAGACCTCATTTAAAATTGTCAACATCTCTTTGATATAGGGTTTCATTAACTATCCCGACACCTCTATGTTTATCCCGGTGTACTGAAATATGAGTGCCTACGTATGGTCTATTTGTGCCACCTTCAAGGCAACCTCCTTGAACCTCTTCACGTAGGATTGTAAAAGCTCATCAGCCTCCTGTACCACCTATAATAATGACGTAGTATGTTTTCCCTTTCTTTTATATATTTAAAAGCGGCTCATGAACTGTTCCTTCAACTATGCAAATTTAGCTACTAAATTTGGGTTTGAGGGTCCAAAATCATGCATTTGCTGAATCTTTTAGTGTGCTGGTAAACAGTCTACACATGACAACATTATAATGTCTGAAGTGTGTCATCATTGACTCGAACTTTGTTAGGTGTTCGTAGGGATCCCCTATCTCATCGTACATTGACAACTTTGGTATAGTGGCATCTACCTGTCCTGGGGGTGTTTGTATCACTTGTATGAATAGGGAGTCTACACAGAACGTTCTCACTCCTCAAGCCAATTTTAACTGTCTTTGTAGTTCATCCATTCCCTTTAGGATGTCATCGTCCCAGTTTTGAACAACTGGGACGAGAGTACTAACTTGTAGGTCGGGAGTCACCAAGGTAAAGATCAGGAATTATTTGAAGGTAATATGCCCTCAAGCCAATCACATTTGATGTGATAAGCATATACTTTGTAATCTTGTTCATTTATTAATAAAAGTATCAAGGCATTTCTTTATTCATGATTAATTACTTGAATTAATCAAATGGATAAACCCATAGTTTTCGAGCAATGCTTTTAGAACCATGATGAGGATCATGCTAATGAGATCTAAATTCAAGATAGCTCAAAATTAAAATTGTTCCTAATCGTTGGATCACTAAAAAGGGGATTAGTAGATCCGGATAGATTGGTACATACTATGCTTGCTCTTATGAAGAGGATGATTGATCTCATAATCATTTGTGTAGAGACACTAAAGCAAGTATGTAGGTGCTTATTAGAGAATAAGTTCACTGAACGTGACTCGCTCAAGGAACACCTAATGGAGTTTTACTCGTCTGTCAATAGGAACTCCTTATGTGATAGTCATACAAGTGATCCTTAGACTTGAGATCATCTTAGTATCTTGTGTGTACTAAGTTATACTTTGACATATTCCTTAAGACCTATTGGTATATCAAAGGATGTGATTGGGTATAATAAGGTACACATGGAGATAGATGAATGATCAACAAAGGATCTACCACTTCCAGTAAAGGGAGAGAATGTCCTATGCGATTCAATAAGTGACAACTCAGAAATCACTGGCCAGGGTTGAATGGAATTAGAAAGGAGTTTCTAATTTACATTAACTAGAGTTGTGTATTTGTGAATTGAAATGCATATAATCAAATAAATAAGACTTGACAGAAATTCCGTGTCTTATATTTGATTGGGACATTGTGTGGTAGAAGGATTGAATTGTACGGTAACTATTTGCTAAAAGGTTCTTTTACGATTAAATGTTGAAATCTATATTATCTGGAAAGTCGACTAATCGCTAAGGGGGCTTACCCTTATTGTGGAATAATTATTTATTCTGAATTAAAGAGTTAATTCGTAATAAATGAATTAGAATTGTTCTAATTTATTTATTATACAACCGGTTTAATATGGAGAACCTAAAGGGTCACACCGCAAAAGAGTAATATTTATTTTAGAAGTGGATGGCATAATTGTAATAATAAATTAAGTATATTTAATTTATACTATGGTGATAGAATAAATTAAATAGCTTAATATTTATAATTTAGTATTTTAGAAATACTAATTATAAATTAATAAGAGGAGTCTTATTATTATTATTATTACTATTATTATTATTACTAGTATTATTATTTAGTTCCTAAATGGTTTAGGAATTAATTAATAAGTAGTAGTATTATTATTAAATAATTAAGTTCCTAAATAGTTTAGGAATTATAATTATAATAATTAATTAAGTTACTAAATGGTTTAGTAATTAATTAATAAATAGTAATATTATTATTAAATAATTAAGTTCCTAAATAGTTTAGGAATTATAATTATAATAATTAATTAAGTTACTAAATGGTTTAGTAATTAATTAATAAGAAGTACTCTCATTATTAAATAATTAAGTTCCTAAATGGTTTAGGAATTGTAATTAATTAATTTAGTTCCTAATTAAATTGGGAATTAAATTAAAACCCTAATCCTAAATAGTTTAGGAGGGTTTACTAGATCTATAAATAAGATGAGTCTTATCATAGATCAAGGTTACACACTCTTTCATTAGATTAGAGAGAGTACTCCATAATTCTCTAGATCTAAGAGAGAGAGGGAGAGAGAATTAGGGCTAGCCACCCATGGTTTAGAGAAACCAAGACCCACTTCTTTAATTCATAGATCTCTTGGTGAATCACCTCTAGAGGCTCAACACTTGGGGAGCTAACATTGATCCGTGGAATCTAATCGGTGAATTTGAAGAAGAACGTGAAGGATCAAAGGGAGATGAACTTGTACCCGTGGAAGCTTGGTTCTACAAAGGTATAAATTCTTTTATCCTTCCTCAATTAATAATAGTCGCATAAGAAAGATCCGGGTTATTGGTTTGTACAAAAATTTTAAAATCTGATTTTCTTGCTTCTGTTGCGCTTATATAATTTGATTACATGTATGCCATATTTTTGCAAACCAACATTATTGTTGTGGAGTCCATAGGTTCAGGGTAGAGACCTTATAATTATGTCCAGTAGTGGCTGCACATTTGCGATCGAGATCGGATCTGTGCCTTGCGATTCCCTAGTGTGGGTGTTATCCCACCTACTTTCGAGGGCTATCTCATGATCCTTGGTTCTCCACCTTTCTAGTTCAATTAATGTCATTTCTTCAATAGTTGTTATTCTCTACTCGACCAACACCATTAGCCGAGCATCCTCCCTCGCCTCACACTCAAAATCACTTTCTCGAGGATGATTTTAGTGATTTGAAGGCTCTTGGCATACTCTACGCTCGTTGAAAGTTGAGCGTAGATCTGATGGTTTAGGGTCACTCATATTTGGGACCCTGTTCTAGCATCTACGTGCGAGTTCTCATCCTCTGGTATGCAGCCCCAATTTCAAAAAATATGATGTACTCGATATGGAACATCGAATTTCTCTATCTGTTGTTCATTAACCGAGATCCTTGTTTTGCCATTTTTTCAATATTGATGAAAAATATGAACAGTGTGTCTGTTTATTAATTCTCATATAGCTCTCTTTCTAGTGCCAAATGATAACACTGTGTTTCGGTATGCTCAACCACCGGATGTGGATGGTCCAAAATACCTAAAAATGAATGAATACACATAGGGGTTGAACTTTAGATCCTCTTTCGATAGTTAAGTCAGTAACAGTAATAAAGGTTGTAAGTCTGAGAATAAATAGATGTGTTTAGCCCAAACGAAATTAAATAAAGTCCAAGGTGTGACTCATTTGATGAAAGTGTGGTATATATATGTATATGTATATATTTCACCAATTAAGGAATAAAAGAAAACAAAAATGGAGGCAAAAAGGGGGGAGTACCAATGGAGGGTGCAATGCTCCAAGCTTCCTTTTTACTACTCCAAGAGAACCTAGTCTACAAAGCTCTTCCCAATGCCAAGCTAGTAGGCCTATTTTTGTGATGGATGGATGATGTGTATACTTACACAAAGTGTAAGTATACATTTTGCCCAATAGAACCTAGTATACTCTCTCTCTCTCTCTCTCTCATATTTCATTTCATTAGTCATTGGTGTTAGGAGAGTTAAAGAGAAAGAAAAGCTCTAGAGAAAAATTCTAGAGAAAAAGAAAAAGAAAGTTAGATCTTGTGAGTTTGGATGGTTGGATGATCTTGAAGTAAGGATTAAAGATGGAAGCCTCTTGATGGTGAAGCTTCCTAGCTAAAAAGGTGGATCATCCAAGTCTCCTTAAGTTTCTAGCAAAGAGGAGGAAAGCAACGGAAACAAGCTATTAGGAGCAAGAGGTACAAAATCGCTCAAAACCCTAGTTTAATGCTTCTCTTGGTATATTATGTGATTTCTTTGGTAGAAAACTAATTTTCAAAGTCTAAATGAATAGATCCATGCAAGATTGGTAGATCTAGGGTTACATGGGTTTTTATATGTGTTTATGTTGAAAAACTTCATCAAACTCGTTGAATAAATTTTTACCAACGAAAATAATTTTACCTAATACATGGCAGCCCCTTACCGGAATTACTGTTTATGATTCGTAAGTCGGATTCATGATCCGTCAATTTTGGGTGATAGATCCATGAAATACGAAGATTCTCCGAATTGAATGACTAAAATCCGATTTAAAATGAGCAAGTTATGGATTTTCTACCAAAACATCCCACTGATTTTAGGGCTATGCATAACAGTCCGGTTTGGAGCTATTTTCAGTAACCAAAACAAATCCAAATTTAATTTTTGATAAATGAATCATGTAGTTCGGGAAGATACGAATCCATCGATATCTAATGGACCTTAATCGGACTTGTAGATTTCATTTTATTCAAGTTTTTGCCGGAGACCCCAAGTCTGAAAACTAGCCAAAACATTTTGCCTATTTTTTCAAAAAAATCGACCGGTTCAAATTTTTTCGGTTTTTCATGATTTCTAGGTGGGGCCAGTTCGGGCATTTTTAGGCCGGTTCTTGGGTTGATTCCAAAAGAGAAAATGATTGTAATTTTATAAAGAATATTATAAAATTTCAAAATCTGAAATTTTATGTCATTTGGCATTTATTAGAATTAACGGTGGATTAAAGCTTATTAAATTAATGATAATTATAGGAAGATTATTGTTAATTACAAAAAAAAAATGAAATTTGAATTCTACGCATATTATTTAAGTGATATAAAATAATATGTGAAGAAAATTGGGTAATTCATTATCATTTAGCTATTTATTAGTATGTGTTTAAGTGAATAATGTAATTAATTATTATTTAATTAATATTAAATAATAAATAAAGTTAAAGAATTAATTAATTATTATTTATTCAATATTAAATAATAATTAAAGGACATTAAAGTTAATAAATTAAGTATTTATTATTTAATTTAAACTAATTAAAGTAAAATAAATGATTAATTATTATTTAATTAATATTTAAATAATAATTAAAAGATATTGGATTAAATAAACTAAATTTTTATTTCATTAATATTAAATACTGAATAAGGATAATTAGTTAATTAATTATTATTTAAATGATATTAAATAATAATTAAAGGAAGATAAAGATAATAAGGTAATTATTTATTAATAAGGATAATTAATTATTTAATTATTGTTTAAATGATATTAAATAGTAATTAAATGAAGGTAAAGTGAATAAGGTTATCATTTGTTATTTAATATTAAATAATAGATTAATTAATTAATTAATTAATTATATTAAATAATAATTAAAAGAAAATGAAGATAATTAATTAATTATTATGATATTAAATAATAATTAAAGTGAATTAAGGTGAATAAAATAATTGTTTATGTGAAGATAAATAAACAAGTGAAGTTAAGTGAGTTAATTATTTATTTAATATTAAATAAATAATGTAAAGAAATTAAAGGAATAAGGAAGTGATTAAACGATGTACATTTAATTATTTAAGCCTTTAAAGATTATAAAAGGAGTCAATGATAATAACAAGTGATGAAATATTATTAAAGGATTAATAATATTGGTAATTGAGTGAATATTATTAATGGCTTAACAATATTATTAACCAATTAAGGTGTTGTCCAGTAATTGGATAGCCCTGGTAATTTAGTGATGTATTATTAATGAATAATAATATTGATCGGTATTTAAAATATTATCCAAGAAGGATAATATTGTCTTATAAATTATGAGTTAATAAATAGGGATTTCCGTGTTATAGAATCAATTCCTTTGTGAATGGCAGCTGAGTCCCTATTGTTAGTTCTCATTGACACGAAAGATATCTAGAAGGAGGGGTTGAATAGATTCTTTACAAAATTTTATCTTTTACTTCTTCCTTTGAAGATATAATGAATACTTAATCAATAAGTTTAGCACAGCGGAATGTGATTTAGTTGCCCCTTCTTGTTTTGTAAAAGTAATAATTTAGCAAGAAATTATATAGCAGATATAGCAATTAAAACACACAAGATAAACAACACGAGATTTTAAGTGGTTCAGAATTCACAAGACTCTTACTCCACTGTTCTACTCTTTAAGCAGCAAATTCACGGAGGATACTTTTACAATTTCTGAATCACTTAGATTCCTTCAAGACCAACAGTCTTGGAACTCTAGTTCACTAAGAACTCTTCAAGTCCAGTAGACTTAGATACTCTAGTTCACTAACAACTTTTAACGTGAATAGCTATGACTTGGGTGTACTACTGAGTTGCGTTTAGCATATGTTTCTGAAGAACTCAGAAGTGAGGCAAGACTCCTATTTAGTTTTGATCTTTTTGAATTCCTGCGTATTGCTCTCTTTCTTGTGTTTTTTTTTTCGGCCCTTTCTTTTCTTCTTCAGATCTGGGAGCTTTATAGGAGAGCTTCTGTCTTCTTCCCGTTAGAGTGTCTGCTCTTTGCATCAGTTTCTTCCCGTTACCTCACAGAGGGGAGCTTCTGAATATTATATTAATATAGCTTATTAAAGCTCTGATGAAGTATTAATTGATCTACTATTTTAGTCCACAAAAGGTGTTTTCTTTTTCCTTGGGGACAGTTATGTCAGTCATAGGTTTCTACCAACTTTCATAGAGTCGTTTGGTCCTTCCACATTAGGACTTATAGGACACAATCCTCTGACTTTACTGTCTCGAAAGTCTTCTCTCTGTTGCATAGTGCGCTTGGGTCAGTTCCTTGACTTTTCTGACTTTTATCGATTAGCAGAAGCTCTTCTGTCACATCAATGCAGATTGTACCTTTGAACAAAATAGCTTCTGATCTTTTAGTTCAAGGTTCTGATCATAATGTCTCTTGCCTTTTTGCTCAATGACCCTCCATGATCAACTCTACGAATATTCTTGCTGTTGTGATTGTTCTGCAATAGATCATCTCTCATTGACATCGTAGAGTTTACTCTATTGTTACTCTGTTGGTCGTAGAGTTCTTTCTACGGTTGCTTACTTTGGTCGTAGAGTCTGTCTTGAGCATAGTCGTAGAGTCCATTCTACGATTAGATTAAGTCATTCAGTCTTCTTAGCGTGAAGTCGTAGACTCTGTTCTGCGATTGCTCGCTTTGGTCGTAGAGTCTGTTGGTCGTAGTCTTCCTTGAGCATAATCGTAGAGTCCATTCTACGATTAGCTTATAACACAAGATCAACCTAACAGTTTTGATCTATTTAAATCTAAGTCTTTGTACATCACAAAGGACTTTACAATTCAATAAATTTATATCAAAAGATCAACCTAACAGCTTTGATCTTATCTAGCTAAGTCCTTGTTCATTATACAAAATCAAAGGTCTTTACAATTCTGCTAATGGATGCATTTAATAATCTTAATTCTTATCATCAAATTAAACATGCAATGTTCAACAATCTCCCCCTATTTGATGATGACAAAACCAATAGTAGAAAGCAATTTGAGCAACTTAAGTAAGCACATGCATTTAAATCATAGAAAGCCTAATATACAGTGAGTAACTGTATTTCTAATGAAAAAAATATGAATTTTATTGATGTATAGTTTTGTTGAACAAACAATAAAAAAAACTTATCTCCTTCTACTGGGAAGTCTTCTTCTTTCTTCTTCCCTTTGCCTGAAGAGTGTTCTTCTTTCTTCTTCTGCTTTTCTCAGTTCCTCTTCCCTCTGTAAGCTTCTTCTTCTTTAACTTGGAGCCATTATTGTGAGCTAGATGGCCTCGCAGTTGAGGAAGAAGGTCTTGCTGTTGAGTCCTCTCTGGGATGAGATGGTACTGCTTCGAATCTAAGAGGATGTATTGATGTTTGAACCATCCTCATCGCTTGAGGTGTTCTTCCTCTTCTGCTGTAATCTGAGCTCGTTCTCTTTTTGTTCTGTTGTGCTCAGTTTCTTCACCCCCTTGTTGGCATCATTTATGTTTGCTACCTGTTCTGAAAGCTACTGCAGACTCTGAATAATATCTTGAAGTTGAGTCTTAGTGGCAGCTACATCGTCTTTGTATGCTTGGAGTTATTCGTCAACCAATATTTGTTTTTGCTCCACCAATAACAGAGTGTCATTCGAACGATATTCTTGTTCTTTGAGAGACTTCTTCAATTCAATGATTTCGTTACTGATGAGTGTTATAGATTTATCATTGGTTTCTTAAAGGGAGACAACCGCCTTCTGATGTTTGTCTATGGCTTCTAGGAATATTTCATCCCTTTTCTGGAGATTTTCAGAGACTCCGGTCGTTAATTGCTTTAACCTTATGGAGAATTGTTTTCCCAAGCTTTTAGAGAGATCATTGGCAGCATCAATGACATTGTCAACTCTTCGTTGAATGTTGTGGGACTTAGATGACAGATCTTTCTATATCTTTGTGCGCATATGGCTTGTTAAGTCAGTTAGGCCCTCAGTTGTAGGAAGCCGAGATATCTTGTCCAAAATTTCTTGGAGAAGTTGAGATGGTTGCCCCTGGTCAGACGTAGAGCTTGGAATATGGAAGTATTCATGACCAGAGGTGGATGGAATGTCCTCGAGTGTTAAGAGCAGTCGTGAAGGTTGAACAGGAGGCATTGTTTAAGGAGTAG
This sequence comes from Hedera helix, assembly GCA_947179155.2. Taxonomy (NCBI): domain Eukaryota; kingdom Viridiplantae; phylum Streptophyta; class Magnoliopsida; order Apiales; family Araliaceae; genus Hedera; species Hedera helix. Next base: position 19,695,227 of record OX359273.1, on the reverse strand, counting down.
ACAGATCTTTAGGAGAGTCTGGAGGGCACTCTACGTCTTGATCATTCAGGAATTCTTGGCCAACAATCAAGAGTGTGGGGACTTTACGGCCGGGAAATTTGTGGACGTAGAGTTTGTTCCAGGGTTAGCATTTGACAGTTCCTCAAATTTATTGAATATCCAAGAAGGTGCATGATTATGTATGAGGGCTAGAGGAATAAAATGTACCTTTTGCCCTAACAAATGTGAAAAGGGGCTGCATGAAATGAGCTTCTGGGCAAAGAATAGATTCTGATGATAGCCTTGAGCAATAACCACAACATTAGGGTATGCTTTGAAAGTCCAGAAGTGTTAATTCCACGCATTGTGCACCAGAGCTCGGTGGAATGGCATCAGTGGAAAGAATTTTAGCAGGCAATTGAAGTCGAGGTGCCTTTGCTCATTTCTTTCAATGGCCACTATTTTGATGTCATCCTCTTCATCATTATTCATTGTGGCTGAAGGGATTGAAATGTCTTCTTGAGTCTCCCCCTCAGCCAGAGCATCTGCTGGCTCAGGAACAACTGGTGGCTCCCCCTCAGTTTGAGCATCCATAGGCTCAGCTACTTCAGATGACTCCTTATCAACTAGAGCAATGTCAGATTTTTCAAGTAGCTCCCCCTTAGCTACTGAGCCTTTATCGGCTAATTTTACTAGCATTCTTCTCTTTCTTCTTGGCTCTTTTGGAGTGACCTCTTCAGCTTCATACTTGCTACGAGTTTCCCTTCGCGGATCTGAATTTTTATCCTCTGAGACAGCCTTTTCTTCAGGAGCAGCATCAGGAACCTCATTTGATGAGCCTTGAGGTTCTTCAATCTCAAGTGCTCTCTTTCCTTTCCTCTTTCTAATGAGACCCGGAGATTGCTTGTTGACCTCCTGAGATTCTCCTTCTGCATGTGTGTTCTTCAATAGTGATGGCCCTATACCACTCTGCGTTCCTTCACTATCCTCTGACCGGGATAGTTTCCTATTTTCAACTGGATTCTTCCTCCAGTTTTCAAAGAGTCTCTGGGTTATTCTCTTGTTGGTATTGAGGGCTTCTCCTTCATCATGCTCAATCATATCCCCCAATGAAGATCTAAGAAGAATGCTGATGAATCTCCCATAGAACATTTTTCCAGTCCCCTTTGCTTTTTCTGCATTTTGGACCCAGTTCCTTATCCATTCCAACAACAAGGAGCCATAGTCGATGTTTATCTTCTTGACTATAGCTGTCATTAATTTCAACTGCACCTCACTGACTGAGTCATGAGCTGAGTCTTTGTAGATGAGGCATTTACCTATAACATCAGTCAGGAACTCATATTTCTGAGGAAATTCTTTCTTCTTCAAACCTTTCAGTACTGGATTCTTTTGGTGGTGCATTCTTCTCAAGCCTTCTTCGGTGCTCACCATATTAAGAGATGTGAGGTCCCCTTGCTTGAAACCTAGGGCTAGGTTAAATTCTTCAGCAGTGAGGTTGAGCTGAACCCCTTTTACTGTGGTGGTTAGAGTTCCGTTAGCATAGGATCCATTGATGTAGAACTCTCAGACAAGTTTTGATAGAATCCTCGTATTTGTTCCCAAAGCTTCTCGAAGACCAACCTTATCTAGCAACTGGATTATTCTTTTGAACTGCTTATTTGCTGTTGTGAAGGCTTCGAAGTTGAGCTCGTTTCCAGAAATGACTTGAGCAGGTGTCATTTGATACTTTTTCTAAAACAAGAAGAACGATTTATCTGAGTATTGAAAACTTAGGGTTCAGGATTGAGAGAGAGAGAGAGAGAGATGGAGAGATTTAGATTTTTGATTTTTGAAGAAATAAACGACGTGTAGTTTTCAAAGTATTTAAAACTTCCCTCTATGTTTGCTGAGATGCGTGTCAAGTTCTGATAGGAGCATTTCAGTTGGTTGATGACCATTTTGCCCCTAGTTTCCCCTGAGCTTTACGATCCTTCTTGACACAACGATTCTTTTGTTTTGATGTTCGTTGAGTTAGCTTTACGATTGAGGAGTACTCTATGATCCTTGGCTTGACAATCGTTGAGTGAGCTCTACGGTTTGTAGTGTGCTCTACGATTCTTGGCTTGTTGATCGTTTAGTGAATTTTACGAACTTGTCCTTTACTTACTGTCCTTGCACACTTTTCTTCCTGCAGAGTTAGTATCTTCCAAAAGCATGATATATATTAAGGGTCTAGATTTAGCATTCCTAACTCACTTATAAGTTTATTAAATCTTGATTCATCTAAAGGTTTTGTAAACACATCTTCTAGTTGATCTTCAGTTGGGATGTAGTGAAGTGATATATTGCCATTTTGTACATAATCCCTAATGAAATGATATCTTATATCTATGTGCTTAGTTATTGAATGCATGACAGGGTTATGAGTTATAGCAATTGCACTTGTATTATCACAATATATAGGAATAGAATTAAGCTCAAACCCATAGTCTGCAAGCTGAGTCTTCATTCATAGGATTTGTGCACAGCAATTGCTTACGGCTATATATTCAGCTTCTGCAGTTAATGTGGATACTGAGTTCTGCTTCTTACTAAACCAAGAGATAAGTCTGCTGCCAAGCATCTGGCAAGTTCCACTTGTACTCTTTCTGTCTATTTTGCATCCTGCATAGTCAGCATCTGAGTATCCCATTAGATCAAAGGAGGACTCCTTGGGATACCATAATCCTAAATTTGGAGTTCCTTTAAGATATTTGAAAATTCCTTTCACAGCTAATAGATGAGACTCTTTGGGATTAGCCTGAAATCTAGCACATATACATGTAGCAAACATTATATCTGGCCGGCTAGCAGTAAGATATAATAGTGAGCCTATCATACCTCTATACTGAGTGATTTCAGTGCATTTACCATTTTCATCTTTGTCGAGCTTGGTGGCATAGGAGTTTTCATGATAGTTGCAGATTCCATGTCATACTTCTTTAATAAGTCTTTGATGTATTTGGCTTGGTTAATGAATATGCCTTCATTAGTCTTCTTTACTTGAAGTCTAAGGAAGAAGTTGAGTTCTCCCATCATGCTCATTTCAAACTTGCTCTGCATAAGATTGGCAAATCTTTCACATAATTTTTCATCAGAAGAACCAAATATGATATCATCTACATAAATTTGAACTAGCAGTGTTTTATCCTTATGTTTTCTTAAAAATAAGGTAGTATCTACTCTTCCTCTAGTGAATCCTTTTTCAATGAGAAAGTTAGTTAAGGTTTCATACCATGCTCTAGGTGCTTGTTTTAGACCATATAGTGTTTTATCTAATTTATAGACATAATTTGAAAAGGTTGGATTGATAAAACCTAGAGGTTGTTCCACGTAGACTTCTTCTTGAAGTTCTCCATTCAGAAAAGCACTCTTGACATCCATTTGGAAGACTTTGAACTTCATGTGTGCAGCATGGGCAAGGAAGATCCTTATGGCTTCCAATCTAGCAACTGGAGCATAAGTTTCATCGTAGTCAATTCCTTTTTCTTGAGAGTAACCTTTGGCCACCAGTCTTGCTTTGTTTCTCGTTATCACACCATTTTCATCTATCTTGTTTCTGAAAACCCATTTGGTGCCAATGACTGGTTTATGCTGAGGCCTGGCAACTAATCTCTAAACTTTGCTCCTTTCAAATTGATTTAGCTCTTCTTGCATGGCCTCTATCCAACTTGAATCTCCTAAGGCTTCTTCGATCTTCTTGGGTTCCACTTGAAAGAGAAAGCTTAGGTAAAAGCATTCATTTGAAGTTGCAGCTCTTGTCTTGATTCCAATGTTTGGATCTCCAATAATTAGATCTTGAGTGTGATCTTTGGTCCACTTTATTCTGCTAGGAATGTCTGTTCTGGTGCCTTCTTGTCTGAGTTCCTCTAAATCAATTTCTTGTTCTGATCGTAGAGTTTCAATGTCTGGTGTGGTGTGCTCTACGATTTTCTCTACTTGTTCAACGATTTCTGTTGCTGGTTTTATGGTCGTAGAGTTAGACTCTACGATTTTGAGTTCTTCGATCGTTGAGCTTGTGTCTAATGACTCGTTAAATGTTGATCTTTTCTTTTCAAGATATGATTCATCGAATGTGATATGGATGGAGGTTTCAACAGTTAAGGATTCCTTATTGAACACCCTGAATGTTCCACTATCTGTTGCATAGCTAAGGAAGATTCCTTCATCTAATTTTGGCTGAAATTTAGTTAGATGCTTCTTGCCATTGTTGAGTACATAGCATAGGCAGCCAAACGCATGAAAATAACTTATGTTTGGCTTTCTTCCTTTCCATAATTCGTACAAAGTCTTATTCAATGTTGAGTGTATGAGTGACCTGTTATGAGTGTAGCATGCAGTACTGATGGCTTCAGCCCAGAAATATCCAATAAGATAGGCTGCTGCTAAAAGGGTTCTTCCTGCTTCAATAAGAGTCTTATTCTTCCTTTCTGCTACTCCATTTTGTTGAGGCGTCCTTGGGGCTGAGAAGTTGTGATTGATTCCATTTTCTTCACAGAACTGGTCCATATCTGAGAAGTCAAACTCTCTTCCATGATCACTTCTGATAGCCTTGATCTTCTCGCCTTTTTCATTCATGATTAGTCTGAAGAGCTTGATAAGATGTGAAATGGTTTCATCTTTAGAGCTTAGAAAGGATACCCATGTAAATTTAGTGTAGTCATCTACTACCACTAGAGAGTATCGCTTTCCTCCGAGGCTAATCGTCGAGATAGGCCCGAATAAATCCATGTGTAGTAATTGAAGAGCTCTATCATTTGACTTTCCTGTCTTGCTCTGGAATGAAGTCTTTGTTTGCTTTCCAAATTGGCAGGCTTTGCAGGATTTTTCTTTGATGAAATTTAGCTTTAGCAATCCTTTTACTAGATCTTTGGAGGCAAGCTTTGAAATACTCTTGAAGTTAAGATGAGATAACCTCCTGTGCCAGAGCCAACACATATCTTCAGAGGCTTTAGCAAGAAAACAGACTGTCTCATCTGAACTTAATTGAGCAAGGTTGACTACATAGACATTTCATTCTCGAACTACTTCTAGCTTTTGAGAGTTAGTATTCAAATCTCTAACTTGGCATTAGTTGTTGAGGAAGGTGACTTGATGTCCTTTGTCACAGAGTTGACTGATACTTAGCAGGATGTGCTTTAGTCCCTCAACATAAGCCACTTTACTGAAAGATATTGCACCATTTCCAGTTGAGCCATAACCTCTGGTTTTCCCAGAGTTATTGTCTCCAAAAATGAAAGCAGATCCATCTTTTTCCTTATAATCTGACATAAGAGCCTTGTCTCCTGTCATGTGCCTTGAGCATCCACTGTCAAGATACCAGATAGATCTCTTTACCTGCATAACAAATCAATCTTCATTTTGGTACCCATATTTGTTTGGGTCCTGTTTTGTTAGTACCTTTTAGGACCCAAATCTGTTTGATTTTAGATCCTTGCAGTCTATGATATCTTGACAAATATTTATCATTTTTATGATGGTGCCTATGATTGATATGATATTGGCGATGATATGTGTGCATTTGTGAATTCTTATTTGTCCAGGACCTGTATGGATTATGATTGCTCATAGTCCTTTGATTTTGCTGATCTACATTCTGCTTCCATACTACTCTACGATTCTCATGATTCGTAGATTGATAGTAAACTCTACGATTTTTGTGTGGATGATTCGTAGAGTGAGTTTTGCTTGACTTATTTTTCAATTTTTTGAACCCCAGACCAGTGCGAGTTTTATTGTCTAAAATGATAGCAGGCTTAGCAGAGTGTGGACAGTTGGGAGATATAGAATCTGAGGATTTGATTAACACAATTCCTTTATCAAGATTAAAGGATTTGCATTCATTTATTTCCATAGACTTCTCCATATTAGGCTTTGAGAATGAATTCTCAAATCCTAATCCTGATCTATCAGTCACATCTCTTTGACTTGAGATCAGGGTGTCCATAGACAAACTAGACTTATTTCACATGAAAATTGTATTTTCTAGTTCCTGAATCTTGGAGGCTAGTGAAGACTCTTTATGAATGCTTAAATCATTTATCTCTTTTAATCTTTCATTCTCAGTCTCAAGACTAGAATAAAGTTTTACAGTTTGAAGTGAGGCTTCTAATTCTATGTTTATCTTCTCTTTATCCTCTTTTAGATTAGAGTAATCTTTAGATAACCTTCTAAACATTTTCATGTATTTGTGTAATTTTACCCTTAAGTCATGCATGCCTTCTCTAAGATCGTCAATGCTTAATTCAGGAGAGTAGAAATCAAATACCTCATCTATGTTGAATTCCTTTTTGCTGCTTCCTTCTTCGTTTGCCATTAAGCATAAGTTGGCCTTCTGTGGCTCTTCATCGTCACTTGACTCAGAATTTAGTTCTTCTTCTGAGTCACTCCAGGAGCCTTCAGCTATGAAGCTTTTGTCTTTCTTCTTTTGCTTGTGGAAGCTCTTGAATTCCCTTTTTGGATTTGCTTTTGTTTTGTCCCTCATCAGCTCTTCTCTTAAGGTATTGGACATTTAGCAATGAAGTGACCACCTGGCTTTTTGCAATTATAGCAAAGGTCATTTGGTTGTTCTTTGTTGTTGTTGCTTCTGAACTTCTGAAGTCTGTTCCTGTTGATGAATCTTTTAAAATGTCTGACTAGCATGGCAGCTCCTTCATCATCATTTGATTCATCATTGTCGAAGTCAGAGTTATCCTTGTGATTGCTCCTGTGAGTTGAGGTTGAGGCTTTAAGAGCAATGTTTTTCGCCTTCTTTCTTTCCCCAGATAGAGTCTCTGCTCTTTGATTTAGCTCCAGCTCGTAGGTGAGCAGATTTCCATATAGTTGTTGTACAGTCATCTCGTGCAGGTTCTTTGACTCCCGGATGGCTGTGGTTTTGGCATCCCATTTGCTTGGCAAAGATCTCATGAATTTAATGATGAGATCTCTGTTTGGATGGACTTTTCCATAAGATCTGAGAAAGTTTAGTAGCAAGTTAAATCTCTCATAGGTGCTTGTAATGTTTTCACCTGAGATGTGGGTGAACATTTCATACTGCTGAACAAGCAGTGATTACTTATTTTCTCTGACTTCTTTTATTCCTTCATGCATGATCAACAGAATTTGCTAGACTTCTTGAGCTGTTTTACAGTTGACAACGTTCTCAAATAGATCATCATCTAGAGATTGAAATAAGATGTTCTTAGCCCTTTTGTCTCTTTGAACATCCTTCTTTTCATTGTCTGTCCATTCGTCTCTTTTCTTTGCTACTAGCTTGCTTGGATCTTCAGTTGATAGTGCAAACTTCATTGGTATGATCGGCCCATTTAGCACTGTCTCGAACAATTCATCATCTATAGCATCCATGTAAGCCTGCATACGAACTTTCCAGTTAGCAAATTTTTCTTTGTTACACATAGGTGGTCTGTTACCTCCATCGAGTTCTGATCCGTTCTTGTTGAATGTCATTTGATCTACTCAAGCTTGTAAGGCTTTAAATGTGAGAACCTGCTCTGATACCAATTCTTAGTTCCCAATGACACGAAAGATATCTAGAATGGGGGGTTGAATAGATTCTTTAAAACTTTTTATCTTTTACTTCTTCCTTTGAAGATATAATGAATACTTAATCAATAAGTTTAACACAGCGGAATGTGATTTAATTGCCCCTTCTTGTTTTGTAAAAGTAATAATTTAGCAAGCAATTATATAGCAGATATAGCAGTTAAAACACACAAGATAAATAGCACAAGATTTTAAGTGGTTCAGAGTTCACAAGACTCCTACTCCACTGTTCTGCTCTTCAAGCAGCAAATCCACTGAGGATACTTTTACAATTTCTGAATCACTTAGATTCCTTCAAGACTAACAGTCTTGGAACTCTAGTTTACTAAGAACTCTTCAAGTCCAGTAGACCTAGATACTCTAGTTCACTAACAACTTTTAACATGAATAGCTATGATTTGGGTGTCTACTGAGTTGCGTTTAGCATATGTTTCTAAAGAACTCAGCAGTGAGGCAAGACTCCTCTTTAGTTTTGATCTTTTTGAATTCTTGCGTATTGCTGTCTTTCTTGTGTTTTTTTTTCGGCCCTTTCTTTTCTTCTTCAGATCTGGGAGCTTTATAGGAGAGCTTCTGTCTTCTTCCCGTTGGAGTGTCTGCTCTTTGCATTAGTTTCTTCCCGTTACCTCAAAGAGGGGAGCTTTTGAATATTATATTAATATAGCTTATTAAAACTCTGATGAGGTATTAATTGATCTGCTATTTTAGTCCACAAAAGGTGTTTTCTTTTTCCTTGGGGACAGTCATGTCAGTCGTAGGTTTCTATCAACTTTCATAGAGTCGTTTGGTCCTTCCACATTAGGACTTATAGGACACAGCCCTCTAACTTTACTGCCTCGAAAGTCTTCTCTCTGTTGCATAGTGTGTTTGGGTCAGTTCCTTGACTTTTCTAACTTTGATCGATTAGCATAAGCTCTTTTGTCATATCAATGCAGATTGTACCTTTGAACGAAATAGCTTCTGATCTTTTAGTTCAAGGTTCTGATCGTAATGTCTCTTGCCTTTTTGCTCAATGACCCTCCATGATCAACTCTACGAATATTCTTGCTGTTGTGATTGTTCTGCAATAGATCATCTCTCATTGACATCATAGAGTTTACTCTACTATTACTCTATTGGTCTTAGAGTCCTTTCTACGGTTGCTTGCTTTGCTCGTAGAGTCTGTCTTGAGCATAGTCGTAGAGTCCATTCTACGATTAGATTAAGTCATTCAGTCTTCTTGGTGTGAAGTCGTAGAGTCTGTTCTGCGATTACTCGCTTTGGTTATATAGTTTGTTGGTCGTAGTCTTCCTTGAGCATAATCATAGAGTCCATTCTACGATTAGCTTATAACACAAAATTAACCTAACAGTTTTGATCTATTTAAATCTATGTCTTTGTACATCACAAAGGACTTTACAATTCAATAAATTTATATCAAAAGATCAACCTAACAGCTTTGATCTTATCTAGCTAAGTCCTTGTTCATTATACAAAATCAAAGGTCTTTATAATTTTGCTAATGGATGCATTTAATAATCTTAATTCTTATCATCAAATTAAACACGCAATGTTCAACACCTATGCGTTTTACTGATTAACAGATAAGCATATTACGTCTTTCGGATGCGGTAATTTGATTTGTATGAGCATTAGTGATGGAACATAGATTTCAGACTGGTAGCGTAAGTTAATGCGCATATTAGGCAAGTTTTTTAGTACTATGTGTTATTCTTGCAAACTTGTTGCTATATGTATAAACTATTATGTGTGCACTTATTATATGTGCTATGTAACGACCCCGAAATTCGACCCATTTTATTACCTTAAATCTAATCTTTATTAAACATCATTTGCCTTACGTCCAAATTTCGGTCCGTTAATAAATCTTTCATCTCCTAAATTGATCCATTATTTAATTTCAAAATCACCAATTATCAAAATTCTCATATAAATTTTTCTTTTTCTCGATTCAATCTTTATATTAAAATATTTGGATATTTAAAATCCTTACATCTGGATCCTAGTCCCTGGATCGTAACCTTTACTTTTTCTTTCCTTCATGTACCATAAAGTTCAACATTTAATTTTAATGTTGATTATATTTCCACAATTATCCTTTATTTAAAAATTCATAATTAACCATAGCGTAATTCTCTATCGTAACATTTATCTCATACATTTACAGTTCATAACTTAATTTCACTCATTCTGTCTGGATTCGACATATCCGTACATACATAACATCTATAGAACTTAGCACATGTATCCACATTGAATGGAAAATATAACGATAACATTTCCCCACCTTCTAGGCAATTCATCTCTAATTTAATCCAGTATTCTTGAAATTTATTTCATTGCCTGCAAAAATGTTTATTAAGCAAGTAATGAGCACAACGGCTCAGCAAGTTCAGCAGTTTGTATTTCACGTAGCACATACCTTAACATGCTTGGTGTGTGTCATATATCATGTGCTTGTGCTTCAAATATAGCAATATATCTCATATCGTTGCACAAAGAACACATTGTGGTCATATTAAACACGTATCACATAGCACATAATTTGGACGTATTTAAAACAAGAATTTCATATCATAATAATTCAACATTTAACATAAAAGGGACTGAAGAACTTGCCTGACGTCCAGTTATTTAAATTGATATCTCAAACTCGATCAACCTATGATCATAAAATAATCAAATAATAATTATTTAACTCATTGTGATATTAATTTAATTAATTAATATCATCTCTAGGCCAATTATTAATTTATATGGCCAATTATATTAACCTCATTCCTTGAAAATATTAACATAACTTAATATTTAAGGCCTTCGCTACGGACAATCCGGCTCCTCGGATAATATTTAACATATTTGGTTGTCCGAAAATTTTATTTATACATTTTCTAAATTATAACCTTATTAGATTAATATTTAAATATTTAAATATTAATCCCCAATATTTAATATTTTTACAAAAATATTAAATTTAATGCCCAAACATCATTTCTATATTTTTAGTATTTTTCTATAATTTTCTATGATTTTTAAACAATTTTTAAACATTTATTTAATTAAAAACTGATTCTGGGGGCATTTTCGTAATTTCCGCGCCCTTAGGGACCCATCCGGCATTAACAGAAAAGATCCGGGGCATTTCCGTAATTGACCGAGGGTCAGGGACACGTTCGGTAATAGTCGGAAAGGCCAGGGGCATAACCGTACTTTTACTACGTGACCGACCGCGCAATGCGCGGCCGCTGCTTCTGACGACGCAAAACGACGTCGTTTTCTCTTGGTTTCGGAAACTTCCGCACGCGCATGGCGCGGCCCCTCTTTCCTGCCCCAAAACGGCGTCGTTTTATGCCGCGTTTCTGAAGAATTCGCCGCGCGCAATGCGCGGCGCACTGTTCCCTTCCTTCTCTCTCGGCAGCCAGCAACAGTACACCAACTTAGCCAAAATAATCCATTTTTTGATCAAAATTTTTCCACAAAAGTACTCCAAAAATTCTATAACTCATACATATACATCAAATAATTATTTAGAATAATTATTCTAATTATTTTCTAATTTTCCACAATAATAATTTATCATTCAAAAATACACATAAATCAAAAAATTAAATTATTATACCTCCCAAAGCTTTATTCCTTTTCTTGAAGGCACCAAAATTCCTTCTTCCCTCTCTTGGTAGCCATGGTGGTTCACGGTGGTGGACATGGTGACTTTCGGTGGAGAGGAGAGCAAAGAGAGAGTTTTTGTTTTAGTTTTAGTTTTATTTCTTTTCTCCTCTTGTTCCCTTTTATCTCTATTTATTTCCTTTTTATAACAAGGCAACTTAACCTTTGGCTTTAAAATATTTCCACCGACTTCATGCTACTTGAAACTTCCGGATTACTCCAAAGAATTGCATGCAAAATTTTAATTTTATACATTACGTAATTATATCGTGTAATAAATATTTTATATAATATATATAAAATATTTATTTTAATTCACTAAAAATCATAATTTGATTTATGAGTAATATTAATACCTTTTTCGGTATTTTACTTGACAAATTTTGTACACGCATAATGACATGCATCTAATTATTTGAGGTAATTTATACCTCCAAAAATCATAAAATAATTTATATAGCTTATAAAAATTATTTTTCATAATTTTTCACTTCATTACTTGGACAACATGTTACACTAACATGTTCACATTTTCGAAATATTATTCTTCATAAAAGTCATAATAATTCCATTATACATAAACATACTTTTTACTAACTTAAAACATTCCTTTTTCTTATTTATTATTCAATTTCTTTAATATTCATATTAATTTCTTTATATATAAATTATATAATTTAATATTATATAATTTATATAATTACATTCTTCTTTTAAATAATTTCTTAATCTCCTCCAACTTTATTCCATTTAATCACCTTATATAAATTACATAATTATTCTTATATAATTTATATAATTATTATTTTCTTCATACTTTATTTTAATTTCCTTATATAATTTATATAATTACATTTCCTCCTCAATTAATTTCTAAACCTCCTCCAAAATTCTTGATAAATTCTAAAATCAATACATACAATTTTACCAACTCCCTCATTCACTTTTTATTTAAATTTGGATTAATTTAATTATTAATCCCTTTATTTCCATAATTAATGAAATTTAAGATTATCAATTAAACATTCACATATATAATATACAAATGTATATATATAAATATATACATATTAAATTCATGCATTTACATTATCACATAACCTTATTTAAAACATAATTTCTGTACTTCCATAATAATTTAATTGTACAATTTATTGTACATTTACTTGACATTTTTCTTATCCTTCATAAATTGTTTTCAAACAACTTATTTACTTTTTAATTATTTTAAATCAACACAAATCTTCACCATCTCTATACAAATTTAATTTATCAATTAAATCATATCACATACCTTAAATCACATAAAATAATAATTTCTTTAACAACCTTGATAATTTTATCAATTAAATTCTCATGTAATATTATTAAAGAAATTCTGGAAATTCGGATCCTCACATTCTTCCCCCCTTAACAGGATTCCGTCCTCGGAATCTTAATTGCCGTACTAATCATACGTATTTTATTTATCGCACATTACTATACCTTTATCTTGATGAATAACAATTAATTCCATAATAATCATATTTTATTTCTTTAATATCCGTAACTTACAAAATAATACCATAATTGACATAATTATCATAATATTCCATTCTTATTTCAATTCATAATATCGCATTTCACAATTCTCTAAAATTTTATTAATAAAACTTTAACTCATTTCTTGATGTACCTATCAAGGTAGTTCCTCATTCTTCAAAAACTTTCTTTTTCTCTAATCGTACTTATCCTTACTTAACCAACTTATTTCATACCTTCTATTTACACCTCATTTATACTCTGTACATTCATCATTTTCTTCTTAATTCACATTCATAATTCTCTTCATATTTCATAATTCATTCTTTACTTCCTCCATTATTCAACATTAGGTTTTAAATACTAACATTTACTTGATTTATCATAATCCTTATTTAGAATTATTTTAAAATTCTGGGGTATCACATTCACCCCTCCTTCATAAAATTTCGTCCTCGAAATTTCTATGTACTAATATCTCATTCATTTGCAACATATATAATTCCCTTGCACTCATTCCACATATATTTCTTTCATTCTGTCCTCGTGGTCATTACACATTGCCATTTCTAAACTATCACATTTCCTAGTTACTTTACTTCGCAATTATTACTTTCCTTACCACTCACAATCAAATAATAATAACCCATCCTACCATCCAATCTTCATAAGAGTAGAGGAAAAATAAAACTTTTTGTAGTATGCTGAATGAACTTTTATCCCGGTTTAACAGTACTTCACTCCCAGAGTACGTCGTACTGCAAACCACTGACAGTGGGTTAGTCTGTCATTAAAGTAAACATGTACCCCGGTTACAGTACTTCACTCCCAGAGTACGTCGTACTGTAAACCCTGACAGTGGATCAGTCTGTCATTAAAGTGATGTTTATTTAATCCGTAATTTGGCACGCCAGTAGAACAATCTGTCATGCCTCTGTTTCTTAATCTTTTTGTTCATCTCAGCGTTAGGATTCATTCAAAAGTAATTTGATTGGTTATAACTTTCAAAGAATATGAATTCAATAAATATTTTTCAAAATTTGTCTAGCTGAACCAAATAGCTTAGACTTGTATTTCTTCCACGCTTGTCTAGCTAGATCAATTAGCATAGACTAACTCTAATATTTTATAATCCGCAGAAATTTTTAAAACATTCATCATGTCAAAACTTTTTTAAAACGTCTAGCCGAGTCAAATGGCAATGACTTATAGCTTTGACATACTTTTATAAATCAAAATCATTTATGACTTCATGTTACCGCATCATTTTGACAGTCCGTTGAGGATTCCGTCGTTAATAATTCCTACGCCATAAACCATACTTTATGGCGTTGAATCATCATATGACGAAATAGTACCGCACCGTCTCAACAACACGTTGAGCATTCCGTCATTCATCACATCTGCACCGGGCTAAAAGGTGCGTGGATGATTCTTTTGGAATACATTTTGATGTAAAAACATTTTTTTGTCTAGCCGAAACAAGTAGCATAGACACTTTTCTAAATTGCTTAAAAATTTCATTATATTTTTCAAAGCACACACGTGCCAAATCAACTTGAGGCCAAAATTTTTGAAATCTAGCAAAACTAGAAGAGTGGGAATATCCTAAATTCCCTAACATTCACCTTCAGTTTCTTTACTTAATTATTAACTTTATTGCTAGGACTATTATTCTTTATCATATTAAAATTTCTATCTACTCCAACTTTTCTATACCCCCGTATAGTTCATCAAACTTGCCACACATTATGAGTCCAGAAACTTACCACAAGAATATGAGTTTAGAAGCTTGTCCTAGCAATATGTAGTCTAAGAACAAATCAAAGACTATCCATATGCTGAGGGGCTCAAAACATACCATACAATTATGAGTTATGGACTTACCACATGCATGAGTTTTAAGAACTCGTGCCTAAACTTAATATTATCTATCTATCAGAAACTCTTAGCGCGACTCTAACATTTCAATGATTATCACATAGTAACTAAGTAAACACAAATCCCCCGCCCATACAAAGGATTGTGCAACTCAGTTACCACATGAGTCCTCAAATGAAATTTCGTACCTAAGTTTTCTACCCCCTTATCATAACCTTTCTGTCATTCATGTCTCATCATTCTCTGAATTCTTCTTGTACTATTCCATAGTACCATTTCTCTTTATAGCATCAAGCTATACCTCGTTGACCATTAACAGGTCTTTCTATCCTTTCACATTCTCACTTGATCCCATCATCTTCTTGCTTTACTATCTACTTCTTACTCGCTTCCCTTATCTCGTGATCGTATCGTAGTACGATCCTCTTACCGTTCCTGATCATGTTATTATGATCTCTTCTTATATATTTCGGATTACCTTGTCATCCTTATTATTTAAATCAGGTGTCCCCTGATTTTCTTTGAGATTCATCTTTGAATCGTTTCAAATATTCTCTTTCAATTATGTTCTTAATTGAACTTATAAATTTTCTCATTTCGTTATCTTCATTCAAATCCTTCTTAACATCTTTACCTCTTTCTTATAATCTTATATCTTTCATATTTTCTTTAACCTTAGCCAATATCTGAGATCTGTATTTCTTAACTTACATCTTTCTCAACTTATATCTCTTCATTCTAATTCCCCCATGTTCATCAAACTAATCACGTATTTGGGCTCAGAAACTTACCATAATCATATGGTTGAGGAGCTTGTCCTAGTCAGGCCATAGTCGCCCATTCGCTAAAGGGGCTCCACCATACAATCATGAGTCACGAGCTTACTATACGCTTGAGTTTTCAGAACACTCAACTAACCGTACTCTTTCTTACTTAGGTTATAGCCTAAGGTATCATTTACCTAAGGTTTTTAATCTCTAGCTCTGATACCAACTGTAACGACCCCGAAATTCGACCCATTTTATTACCTTAAATCTAATCTTTATTAAACATCATTTGCCTTACGTCCAAATTTCGGTCCGTTAATAAATCTTTCATCTCCTAAATTGATCCATTATTTAATTTCAAAATCACCAATTATCAAAATTCTCATATAAATTTTTCTTTTTCTCGATTCAATCTTTATATTAAAATATTTGGATATTTAAAATCCTTACATCTGGATCCTAGTCCCTGGATCGTAACCTTTACTTTTTCTTTCCTTCATGTACCATAAAGTTCAACATTTAATTTTAATGTTGATTATATTTCCACAATTATCCTTTATTTAAAAATTCATAATTAACCATAGCGTAATTCTCTATCGTAACATTTATCTCATACATTTACAGTTCATAACTTAATTTCACTCATTCTGTCTGGATTCGACATATCCGTACATACATAACATCTATAGAACTTAGCACATGTATCCACATTGAATGGAAAATATAACGATAACATTTCCCCACCTTCTAGGCAATTCATCTCTAATTTAATCCAGTATTCTTGAAATTTATTTCATTGCCTGCAAAAATGTTTATTAAGCAAGTAATGAGCACAACGGCTCAGTAAGTTCAGCAGTTTGTATTTCACGTAGCACATACCTTAACATGCTTGGTGTGTGTCATATATCATGTGCTTGTGCTTCAAATATAGCAATATATCTCATATCGTTGCACAAAGAACACATTGTGGTCATATTAAACACGTATCACATAGCACATAATTTGGACGTATTTAAAACAAGAATTTCATATCATAATAATTCAACATTTAACATAAAAGGGACTGAAGAACTTGCCTGACGTCCAGTTATTTAAATTGATATCTCAAACTCTTAACTCGATCAACCTATGATCATAAAATAATCAAATAATAATTATTTAACTCATTGTGATATTAATTTAATTAATTAATATCATCTCTAGGCCAATTATTAATTTATATGGCCAATTATATTAACCTCGTTCCTTGAAAATATTAACATAACTTAATATTTAAGGCCTTCGCTACGGACAATCCGGCTCCTCGGATAATATTTAACATATTTGGTTGTCCGAAAATTTTATTTATACATTTTCTAAATTATAACCTTATTAGATTAATATTTAAATATTTAAATATTAATCCCCAATATTTAATATTTTTACAAAAATATTAAATTTAATGCCCAAACATCATTTCTATATTTTTAGTATTTTTCTATAATTTTCTATGATTTTTAAACAATTTTTAAACATTTATTTAATTAAAAACTGATTCTGGGGGCATTTTCGTAATTTCCGCGCCCTTAGGGACCCATCCGGCATTAACAGAAAAGATCCGGGGCATTTCCGTAATTGACCGAGGGTCAGGGACACGTTCGGTAATAGTCGGAAAGGCCAGGGGCATAACCGTACTTTTACTACGTGACCGACCGCGCAATGCGCGGCCGCTGCTTCTGACGACGCAAAACGACGTCGTTTTCTCTTGGTTTCGGAAACTTCCGCACGCGCATGGCGCGGCCCCTCTTTCCTGCCCCAAAACGGCGTCGTTTTATGCCGCGTTTCTGAAGAATTCGCCGCGCGCAATGCGCGGCGCACTGTTCCCTTCCTTCTCTCTCGGCAGCCAGCAACAGTACACCAACTTAGCCAAAATAATCCATTTTTTGATCAAAATTTTTCCACAAAAGTACTCCAAAAATTCTATAACTCATACATATACATCAAATAATTATTTAGAATAATTATTCTAATTATTTTCTAATTTTCCACAATAATAATTTATCATTCATAAATACACATAAATCAAAAAATTAAATTATTATACCTCCCAAAGCTTTATTCCTTTTCTTGAAGGCACCAAAATTCCTTCTTCCCTCTCTTGGTAGCCATGGGTTCACGGTGGTGGACATGGTGACTTTCGGTGGAGAGGAGAGCAAAGAGAGAGTTTTTGTTTTAGTTTTAGTTTTATTTCTTTTCTCCTCTTGTTCCCTTTTATCTCTATTTATTTCCTTTTTATAACAAGGCAACTTAACCTTTGGCTTTAAAATATTTCCACCGACTTCATGCTACTTGAAACTTCCGGATTACTCCAAAGAATTGCATGCAAAATTTTAATTTTATACATTACGTAATTATATCGTGTAATAAATATTTTATATAATATATATAAAATATTTATTTTAATTCACTAAAAATCATAATTTGATTTATGAGTAATATTAATACCTTTTTCGGTATTTTACTTGACAAATTTTGTACACGCATAATGACATGCATCTAATTATTTGAGGTAATTTATACCTCCAAAAATCATAAAATAATTTATATAGCTTATAAAAATTATTTTTCATAATTTTTCACTTCATTACTTGGACAACATGTTACACTAACATGTTCACATTTTCGAAATATTATTCTTCATAAAAGTCATAATAATTCCATTATACATAAACATACTTTTTACTAACTTAAAACATTCCTTTTTCTTATTTATTATTCAATTTCTTTAATATTCATATTAATTTCTTTATATATAAATTATATAATTTAATATTATATAATTTATATAATTACATTCTTCTTTTAAATAATTTCTTAATCTCCTCCAACTTTATTCCATTTAATCACCTTATATAAATTACATAATTATTCTTATATAATTTATATAATTATTATTTTCTTCATACTTTATTTTAATTTCCTTATATAATTTATATAATTACATTTCCTCCTCAATTAATTTCTAAACCTCCTCCAAAATTCTTGATAAATTCTAAAATCAATACATACAATTTTACCAACTCCCTCATTCACTTTTTATTTAAATTTGGATTAATTTAATTATTAATCCCTTTATTTCCATAATTAATGAAATTTAAGATTATCAATTAAACATTCACATATATAATATACAAATGTATATATATAAATATATACATATTAAATTCATGCATTTACATTATCACATAACCTTATTTAAAACATAATTTCTGTACTTCCATAATAATTTAATTGTACAATTTATTGTACATTTACTTGACATTTTTCTTATCCTTCATAAATTGTTTTCAAACAACTTATTTACTTTTTAATTATTTTAAATCAACACAAATCTTCACCATCTCTATACAAATTTAATTTATCAATTAAATCATATCACATACCTTAAATCACATAAAATAATAATTTCTTTAACAACCTTGATAATTTTATCAATTAAATTCTCATGTAATATTATTAAAGAAATTCTGGAAATTCGGATCCTCACATGCTAATTGATTTCTAAATGTGCTTGTGTATTAATAGCTGATATATGATTAATGCTATGAGTGGAAATGTGTTATATGAGTTATATAACCTGGAAATATTGACATGCATGGTAAGCATGAGTTAATTGTATATATGCAAAGCATGACAAGCATGATGCGTATATAAATGCAAAGCATGGAGCATAAAACATGAATTAAATGTGACCTACGTATTATGTGTTAGTTGTTAGACTTGCTGAGCCGTCGTGCTCATTCTTGCTAAAAATAAATACTTTCAGATAAGTACGAGTTATTCGAAGATTCACATACAGATCACGGAACAGGAATGCGTACTGACTTTCACAATTGATATCTATTCTGATAAACCTTTTTGGGGGTAAATATTGTTACGATATGGTAAGAACTGATTAGTGAAATGTTTATATGACATTTGTATACGCTAAACACTTGTATCATTACAAGTCACTAAGGATTCATTGATGTATAATAGATCATAATATATATATATATATATATATATATATATATATATATATATATATATATATATAATCTACGTTGCATAAAGTTTATACAAAGAGAAGGTATTGAATAAACAGATATATTGAAAGTTGATTAATGAGTTGTATATACTTACATATTTAAAATAGACTAGGTCATACTATACTTAATCTGAGGTCTATTATAATTTAATAAAGATTGCGATTCTGAGACAGAAAAATAGTGAAGTTTTAAATAACTCTGTTTTAAACAACTATAATATGGTTGTAGGTTATGAATGAAGTTGTAATAGTTTTAAAAATAAACTAGTTTTATCAATTATATTATTGAGGCATATTGTGGATTTAAGTACAAAGTTGTACACTAACACACGGGATTCACCGTGACCAACATGGGGATTCTCGAGGCGTTACATGTGTGCGTGTAAAAACGTAGCATATGTCCCTCAGTTGTATTTATATATGATATTTGGATAAGTATATGTTAGGATTTCTCTGCTCTTTGGGCGGTAGCCATTACTGAAAAGTCCAAATATAAGTGAACTAATATGGATAAGAGCTCCTAGTGAAAATGAATCTAATCCCTTACGTGTTTAGCGCATTGTGAGAATTTGAATTGTACCAACTAGTGTTCGGACACCTTACCTGAGGTTTAGGATCCTTTATGGGTTCAGGCTTGCCACTTTCTAACACCGATAGTACTTGATACATTAGCAACAAAAACCCCAGCCTTCAATAAAATAGAAAACCAAAACATCTCATTATAAACTATGAAACACATAAATAAACGATCAACATCGAGTACAAAAACTAGAAACCAAGAAGAGTAATGGCATTTCGACCCATTATAAAGTTCCTATAATTTTTTGTTTCTTTAAATGTTATACATTTTACCATAATATCACTTTTTAAAGTTTTTTTTAAAATTTACATATAAGCATTTAAAGAAGGGTTAAATACACTTTAGTTACACCAAAATTCACCATATTCACAATTCAGCCCCCAAACTAATTAGACTTGCACATTTGTTATATCAAGTACCTAATTTCACACAATATAACCCTTAAAGCCAATTTTCGTTGCCCAAAAATCTGACCCAAATGACAATCCGGTCAGACCCTAATGGGTTTATACGGGTTGACCATATTTTTGGCCAAATTGTGAGGAGAGTGGAACTTGGTGTAACGGATATGTAGGATAAACTTATTTTCAAATGAAAAATTGAAATAAATTTATTTTCAAATGCAAAATAAATAATACATTATAGTTAATATTTAAATATTAAAAACGACCTATTATATTAAAACATAAGAACACATCTTGCATAGAATAGAAAACATGAATTTATTTAGTAGAATAAAAAATAAAATAAAATAAAAAATAAAAAATAAAAATTATACCAAATAATGTTTAACAAAAAATAAAAAATAAAAAAATAAATATGCCAAACAACACCGTATATGTATCAAAATAAATTATCACATTTAAACAAAGAAAAAAAATAACATAATTTTAAAAGACAGAATAATTAACTTATATACAAAATTGAAATAAATTTATTTCCAAATGAAATATTGAAATAAATTTATTTTCTAATGCAAAATTGAAATAAATTTATTTTCAAATGCAAAATAAATAATACATTATAGTTAATATCTGAATATTAAAAACAACCTATTATATTAAAACATAAGAACACATCTTACGTAGAATAGAAAATGTTAATTTATTTAGTATAACAAAAAATAATTTAAAAAAAAAATACCAAATAATGCTTAACAAAAAACAAAAAAAATTAAAAAATTAAAATGCTAATTAATACCGTATATGTATCAAAATAAATTATCACATTCAAATTTTAAACTTTTATAAATTAAAAAGAATATATAACAAAGGATGTATTTATTTATATTATAATTTAGAAAACAACGAAAAATGTGAATTTATTCAGTATAATAAAAAAATTAACATTATTTATTCTATGTTGTTTATCTAAATAATTATTTAAATATAACTAAAATAAATAAATAATCACTACTATTATTTGGTTCTATTAACAAAAAACTAAGTTTAATAGTTTTATTTTAAAATTAAATTTAGGGTTTTTTGAATTTTTTGGGGTTAAATACACTTTAGTTACACAAAGTTTCACTTTCCTTGCAATTCAGGCCCCAAACTAAAGCCAACTCGTATTTTAATACGGTCAACCCGTATAAAAATATTTACCTTATAGGAAAATTAGGTATTGCGGCTAATTTTTGCCGAAAATTGATTTTGAGGGCTAAATTGTATGAAATTCGGTACTTGATATAACAAATGTGTAAGTCAAATTAGTTTGAGGACCGAATTGTGAGTAGGGTACAATTTCGTGTAACTAAACTGTATTTAGCCCTTTAAAGAATATATATATATATATATATATATATATATATATATATATATATATATATATGTAATAGGTGAAGAGAGTTTAATTGTTATTAACATTTGATTGTACCCATTTCGTTCCACAATTAATATCCTGCCTTGGGGTTTTAACATGGAGAGAAAATAAAATAAAATTTATAAAAAAAAAAAATGAAGAAGAGGTGTCTTAAGTGATTTAGTAGAACAGAAAAGAAAAAAAGCTAAAGAAATTGGTGTCTTGGAATATTTGTTAGAAGAGAGTTAAGAAAATCGAGTATTTTGGAGCCAAAAATTTCTTTCTTCTAACTTCTGAGAAAAAAAAGTAGAAAAAAATAAAATAAAATGTTATCTTCTTTTACCTTCTGTTCTTTAGCTCTCTTTTCTTTTTTTCTTTCTTTTTTACAACTAAAAAACTCAGACACTATGTAAGTCATTTATAAAATTTATAAATCTTAATAATATATATCTACACGCTAGAAATCATGATTATTTTAGATATGCAATTTTTATTTTTTATGAACAATAATAATTAACAAATAATATTCTCATCATGGAACAAAGGGGGCATAGTAATAAATGGGCTGGCTAACAGTCTCTAAAGAGAAGAAATTTTTTAGGAAAGAGAGTAATGAAAAGGGAATAATAATCTAAACAATTTTTCTCCAAACATTTCCTCCCAAATAGTAAGATTTAAGAGCAAATTTATCAGATACTTGATGTCTAGTGACATACCAACCCAAACCCCATCTCATAAGGATACTCTATTTAGTTAAAATTTTAAATAAAATAAATCTCATAAATTTTAAATTCTTTTCACTTCTTCTCTTTCTAAACTCACAAATACAGTATAATTGAAACATAATATAACAAACCGATGAGCTCTTGCTCAGTTGGTGTACTAGACCTCTTGCACAGCAAGAGGTCCTAAGTTAAATCCTTGACAGTGACCAAAATAAAAGTGTGTGTGTGTGTTTAAATTCAATCTAAAGTATCAAAAAAAAAAAAAAAACATAACATAGCATGGTCAAGCCCAATGAGCTCACCAGTTCCTATTTTGAAAGCACTTCCACATATCATGTAATTTGCAGCTAAAATGTTCAGCCAACACCTCAGGTCAATAAGACCAAAACTTTTCTGCAAGATAGGTGAATCGGTTATAAACCACTCGTTGCCTATGTTAGCTATCAGAATTTTAACCAAATTCCAATTTATTTTCATACAGATATTCAAACACTACATAAAATAATTAAATACCAAAAATATGCCAAAAAGATTCACTGCAGAGAGCCTTCAAACCCTATGGAAATCCATGATTCATATCCATCAATACTAATTCTTTGAGAAGCATTAACAAAACAGACAAAAATTCAGTCGCAACATACTATATAGGGATATAAATGAAAGACACTAATCAAAGAGTGAGAATCCCATGTCTTCGTCTTCACTCTCCTCTTTTTCTGCTTTTTTCTCCTCAGCTGGAGCTGCCTCAGCAGCTGGTGCCGCTGCCCCTGCAGAAGCAGCCGCAGCTACTCCACCTCCACCAACAAGAGCAGCACCACCAACAATTACCTGCATTATTTTATAATTATCAACGAAAAGCCATAATTCATAAATCTAAAAGGAAAGAAAAGAAGCTTAAAACTGATATAAGATCATGGAGTATGCTGTTCAGAGGTGGAGAAATAAATCCCATTACAGGTGGAAAGTAGTCACATTGAACTGAAGCTCTAAAATTCAATAAATTTAACTGAAAACATAGATTAATATTCTGGAATCAAGGATTACAAAGATGATAATTCCTTCGATGAAGTTTTCATATCTCAAACTTTTCCATTATAGTGTTCAAAGTTAATTGTGTGATATATGTGTGTCTGTGTGCGTGCGTATATACATGGATTTCATACCCAGTTATATAAACTAGTCAGTGGCACATCTTGGTGTGATAAATTATTTGGATTCTATTATTTGCATGACTGAAAAAATAGTTTTGACCAAAAAATAAAAAGAGAACAAATTATCTCATACCTAGAATATATTGAAGACCTGACCTAAATCTGCAATTGGATTTGAAAAGGTTCTTTAAATATATTAATTACTCTTATTCATAAAGATGTAGGAAAACCATGTTTTAAAAAAAGAGTGACAGAGGGGAGGCAGAGAACAAATATAATGAATATTAAACATGGTGATGGGGATTAATTTATAAATAAAATGTTAAAATGATGCATACCGAATAACAACATAGTATTACTCCCATGATGATGGTGTGATAACTGAGTACCAAAACTTTAGAGGATGAAATATGGAAATCATTTTTGGACATACATTGTTTTTATGAATTTCTATAATTTAAGAATTCGATTGTGATTGTGATTGTAAAGAGTACAATATATTTGCAGTAATTTTAAACTTTGAGACATAAATAGAAACAAAAATTGCTACTGAGGATATTCCTAGTTTTAAACTTTGAGACATAAATAGAAACAACACAGCAAGTACAATTGCTACGGAGGATATTCGCAAGAAATCGTCATCGCTTATGCATCATGTTAAGGGAGTAGTTAGATACAAACCCCTAAATTAACTAAACTTAAGCAGTTAACAGACTTATCGACCATTTGAGAGACAATCCCAACCTTACTGTTTTATAAATTAGATAAATAACAGAAATATTAGCAAATTGCCAGTCTAGGAGAAATGTATAAAAAGGTTTAATTACATCAGAGTCCACAAAAATGACAATATTATCACAAGACTGCATAAAAATAAAAATCTTAAATGGGAAATGTTAATTTATTATATTTTTATAATGCTGAAGTCTACCGTTTTACAAATCACACAAAAATACTACACGCATATGCATACATAAACACATACATGAATACATATCCAAATTCCATAAATATTTTCTAAAACATATATATAAATTAAAACAATGTAAGAACTGAACACAGATATAAACACAATTAACATAATTAATAAGAAAATACAATTAAAAGAGTTAAAACCTGAAAAACAGCGGAATCAGGACAGACGAACGAGAAAGAAGACTGGACTCCGCCTGATGAATCGGTTGAGAGAACGGTCTGCACAAGCTTCCTCTGCAGCTCGTACGTCGACGCAGCCGATGCTTCAAGATCACCTTCCTTGTGCTGCTTTCCGGTCCACTTGCCGCCTGAGCTCCGGCAAACGAAGGTATAAACTCCCATTTTTCCAACGAATCTCTCTTCAAATTCTCTCACTAACTTCTGTTAGTTCGTTCAAATCCTACACGTCGGCTGCGGAAGCTTACGAATATATAGGCACAGAATGGGAATCCTAATTTAGGTTTTCATACTAAAAAGACAACCGAGTCCTGAAATAATGAATATAATTACTTCTTGCCCGCTTTGAAATTCCGGCCGGGTTTATAAAATTGGGTCAATAAAGGACCGGATGGGGTCGAACTTTCGTAGGGAATTCATGACATTTATTTTTCATTTTAAACTTAGGATAGGGATCCATAGTTAATATTATTCCCGTTTTAAATTATAAAATTATTATTAAGTTTTAAAAATTAATTTTAAAAAAAATTAAAATTAAAATTAAAATAATTCGTAAAAAATTATGATACAGTAAATTTTAGATACTTTACAAATTACATTATTTTATTAATTAAAATTAAAAGAGTTCATGTTAATTTTGAGTTTAAAAATATTTTAAGTTGACTTTAAAAATTTAATAATGATATTATATTTTAAAACGGATCGAGCATTATTTATAAGCACTATTTCAACTAGTGTACACCATTCATAGAAGAATCAAAAGCCAAAAGAGTACCTTTCAAGCCTAGAGGGCCGGAAGTAAAATTCATAATTCTAAAACCTTTAATTACAAATATACTAGGCTTAAATACACTATAAATTTTAAAGTTTTTTTCTTTTTATAATATAAATATTAATGTTTTAACTTTAAGACAATAAAGATATGTCTTTAAATTTTTATAAATTAAACCTTTTGATTACTAAATTTAGCATTTTCTTTTACCTAAATAAGTTACGTGACTCAAAATAAAAAGACAATTAAATTTTTTGAAGGTATATATCATGTATACTAGGGATAACTCGTGCCTGAAGACACGATATAATTAATATAACAGTTGAGTACTGTATTCAATATTTTTAGATTGAAAAATCTAAAACTGTTGTGGACTCTCAGTTCTATAATAGAACTGAGAGTCCAACAATTAATACAAAAAGATTGATACTCAATCCAGTCATAATTTCTTTTTTAGGCAAACATTAGTGTGCTACTCACAGGTTTTTGCAATTAATTGATTGACAATAGTAGGCTCAAATTTATGTAATATAGTATTTTCGGGTATCCCACACACCTTTCCTTTATTGACAAAACGGAATGAGAAGTTTGGTAGCATTTATTTGCCTCCAGTATCTCTAACCATCGATCAATATGATCCATGAACAGTATTTTCTGTGAAAAAATGGTAGTACTGCAAGCCATTTGGTAGGATCCAATGAGAAAAAAAAGATGTAAAAATCCAAAAGAAATGTTTTTGCATATACCCAAAAGTATAAAATGAGCCATCTAAGTTCAAACAAAAAAGTATTGTCATAACACCAACTAAATCGCATCATCATAACATTTTTTCCTTTATATTTTTTCTTGAAATTGGACAAAAGATTATCATACCATGAGTCAGAGCCTACTACAATAATTGCTCTCGATATATCCTGCAAAAACACCAAAGAGATGACACGTAATTGCCCGTCCCTGAAAGCACGACGAAGATTAAAATTCCAAAAATACTCTATTACCTAAAGACTCTTTGTAACATAAAATAACTTACAAATCAATTAAAATGAATCTGAACCGTCCCTGTAATTTTCCACCCAAATCAATTTGCATGTGAAAACATAACGACCGCAATACCCGAAAAACAGGAAAATGGCGTCATTGCTAAAAGGGTGATCCATGTTGTTTAGTATTTTATTATTATTATTATTACGAACCTAATTTATTTATTTTTATTAATTAAATCCATGAGGAAATATGAGGTATGAAGTATGTGTGTAGGTGTTAAATTGTATGATGAGAGGTAGTAAATTAGTTAATTAAATTAATTAACTAAAGAAGGAAAAAGATTGCAAGAGAAGCTTATGTGATGAAATCACAAAGTTTGAATGTTGGCCTTGTATAACAATTAAGAAGATTTATATTGAACAAGTTAATTACTTGTATGAATAATGAGAAAGAAGAAACAAGTGGATTATTTAAGATAACCCAATGTGGGAATAATTGTATGTGTATGGGTAACGATATTATAAACCAAATTTGATGATAAGAGTTAGTTAATGAATTAAATTAATCAAGTTAAATTACTTGTATTAATATGTATTAGGGTTTTATTAAAACAAACCCAAGAATTTATAAGTGATAGTGTGTTGTAAGCTAATTTGGTAACCAATTTACTTTTAAATAGCAAGTCTAATTGGATTATGTAATAGACTCAATGGATTATATTATACGTCCAAATGATGTATTAAACTAGGTCCAATAATTTAACCTAGTAGTCCATGTAATTAATTAAACCTTAGCCCATGTAATTAATTAAACAAGTTCAATGCTTGATTTAATTAAATGTAACATAAGTTATTTAAATGTTAGCTCAATAGGATAATTAAATTGAGTCCAACCAAATTAAATGGATGAGCCCAATATATTATATCCTAGAGTCCAAAGTGGAGCCCAATAGGAAGTCAAAATGTTGGTCAAACGTTATAAATATGTATATATATAAATAGGTGTATATATGTATAATAAATGTAACAAAAATAAAGCAAAAATGGGGGATTAAATCCCATTTTGCTGAGATTGAAGGGGGCCCACATGGGGTGGCTTGATTTTGCAATGTTTCTTCTTCCACACTTCTTTCCATAGTTGGTCAACCACCCTAGTCATTCCAATTGGTCATTCATGCAATAGTAACCTCACTTAAGCTCCTAATTTCACCAACACAAGATGAGTAGTAGGTTGATGAGGGATTAGTAATGTTCTATATATAGAGTGCTACTCTTAGTTGTTATGTTGGTTAGTTCATTTGTAGCATTTTCTAGAGAGAAAATAGAGAGCATTTCCAAGAGAAAAAGAAAGAATACACTTGTGAGTGTGAGAAATTTTTACAAGAAGGGCTTGGTGAATGTCAAGTAGCATCATCACATACTTTGGTAGGATAAGAAGAAGAGCACACAAATCTTAAAGGTTTAAAAGTGCTATAACCTTCCTATATTTCATTTTTGTAACCTAGATCGATTTTGAACGGTTAAAATTTATTTTTAACCGATCAAAACTTATTTTGATGGTCTAGAAGTCTTAAACTATGTTATATATATATATATATATATATATATATATATATATATATATATATATATATTCATAGTTTGATATGTTTATATCATGATTTGGTATGTGTGGTATGCTTAAAAATGGTAGAAATGTTCATATCAAACTTTACCGGTAAAACCCTAACTAAGCATGTGATGTTTAATATTGTAGTTTGAAATGTACAAGTTAGAAAATATATTTTTATGACTATAAAGTTACATACATGAGTTTTAAAGAAAACCCAACTTGAAGTTTTCAAAAATATTGAAAAACAATGAAGTTATAGCTTTTATCGCAAATGATGTCATTTTTAAACCCTAGGTGGTTCGATCCGTAAATTTCGTGTAAAACGTTTTCAAAAAGACGATCGAACCATGAAATGTTATAAAACAAGAAGTTAGGCAGACATCAACACTAATTTGGTGTCATTTGAAGGTGTAGAGTTTATTTTATTCAAGTTTGAACCAATCGAATCAAGGATTTATGAAACTAGTTATCATTCTGTCCTTGTGAGCAATTTTACGGATACTTCAGTTTAGAATTTGGATTTGTAACGCCCCCAAAATCCTCGCGCTTTCGATGCGGCGGACCTTGTGCGTTAATTTCATACATCTATCGACTTTAACCAATGATCCCATAATCATATTGGTTGAAATAGTCTTATTTTAGACTATACATTAATAATTTCTCTTAACATTGTCCCTGGATCTTAACTTGATCTCAGTCTCATAAGTATACAAGTATCAACTTGTATTTCATCCGTATAAATGGATAAAACCATATATAACGGTTTAATTTTAACCTTAGGATTTAAATATTCTATATACGTCCACTTGTAACGGTCTCATTCGTACTACAAGTATCAATATACAAAGATATCTCTTCATATCAATAATCCTACTTATATGGTATTCAGAATAGTAATAACGAGTTATACCTGGGTCCGAGGAACCTTAACGATGGATTTGACCAGTCAACATCGCTTAGTCCTATCTCGGATGTACAGCACTCACAAGTTATTTACTGATCCTCATCCAGATAAGTAGATCATTATCAATACTATGTTAAGTTTTAACAATTCTAAGTTATATCAAAGTAAAGACATAACAACATTCTGATGATAATAATTTATATCATTCATTCAATATTCGGTTACATGTTTGTTTGTTCGTATTACAACAGTCATTATGACATATACAAATACAATCAATTTACATGAAAACCTAATCTATGCTGCATCTTTAAGTTCATGATCTTCTTAACGTTCATCTTTAATCTGCAAATAAGGTTTTATTCGCAAGAATGAGCACGACGGCTCAGCAAGTCTAACATATTATCACATACACAGTTTATGCTTTCATATAAACTTTAACATGCTTTGACTGAACATACATCTCAGTTAATAATCATATTAATTTATGTTTAACAATAAACATATTTTATACATACTCATATGCATCATCAAATATCAATTAACATTTAACAGTTAATCAATAACTAACACTTAATCATTTAATCACATAAGACCTTCATTCATGTACTTTCACATATAAACTATCACATAATAACATGAACAATCTTAGAACATACTAAATAACACATAAAAGTTTAGAACTTGCCTTAAATTGAAACTAGGGTTTTCCGGCGGAGCGTTAAACCCTACACAGTCATTTAGTGCATAAGCGGTTAGATTCATCGTATTATATAACTTCATAAGTCTTATATTAACTTATTTAAACTATTTCAATAGGTGGAATTATTTGGAAAATTGGCTAACTCAAAAACTCATTTTTAAGCCAAATTTTCGGATTTGGGCAGATTGTTGGACTGCCAGACCCCGGCTCAGTTAAACGGCCATAACTTCTTCGTTTTAAAACATTTTTTAGTCGTTCAAAATTTCACGCGTTCGTAACTTCCGTCTCTACAATTAATATTTAGACCAAAGTACGAAATTCCTGACATATTTGTACAGATTTCTGCCTAAAGGTGACTGCTCTAAAACTGATTCATATTTCTGACCTCTTTTATAGTAACAGCCATAACTTCGTCATACGAAAACATTTTTGAGTGATTCTTGAGTCTAAATTGCTTAGAATTTCATGAGCTACAACTTTTATTTAGGTTGATAAGGCAGATTCAGAATTTAAAGTTTCGGAAATTCGCAAAAATATTCTGCGACTATATTAGACTTAACTTTCTTTGATCCGATTGGTAAAACATGATACCTCAAGCATTAATTTGCTAAGATAACATGTTCTAACACTCCGTATCACTTCATAACATAAAAATAACAAAATCATAAACCTACTTATATGGAAATTTATGACTTTTTCTCAAGAACACGAAGAACGAATCGAAGAACACGAAGAACAAAGTTTCATCGTTCTTCGTTTCGACTACTAAAACTTGATGCCACAAGCATTATTTAGCAAGGCCATCATGTTTCATCATCCCATAACACTAAATTACCAAATCATAAATGTAGAAATTATGACTTTCACTCAAGAACACGAAGAACAAATCGAAAAACGATAAGAAAAATCGAACATCGTAACGGCTTGTGTTTTGAGCTTTTTAACTAAATACTTGAAATGAAATGGACAGTATAACTACTTATAATTTTGATTTCACTACTCTAGACATAAAATAAATCGAGCATTATAGCTATTCACATATACTCTACGAATTGAAAAATTACATAATAACAACTAGAGATTACCTCTTGGAGTGCAAGCTTTGACAACAATTTGTGCAAGGCTTCAATACTCATCAACAAGATTAATCTATCAATATATCTCTCTAGCTATGTTGCTCTAATTTACTTGGTGAATTGGTAAGGATTATGAAGAGTGAAGACTCCTATTTATAGGATTTTCCAAGTTAGGGTAAAATGGTAAAAATGACAATCAAGCTTTGGCTCCAAGTTTGGCTTGACTTTAACTTTGGCTCCAAGTTTGGCTTATACTTTGGCTTCAAGTTTGGCTTGGCTCCAACTTTGGCTCCAACTTTGGTTTATACTTTGGCTCCAAGTTTGGCTTGGCTCCAACTTTGGCTCCAAGGTTGGTTTATACTTTGGCTCCAAGTTTTGGCTTGACTTTGGCTTGGCTTAGGCTTTAACTTTATCTTCTAACTAGAGTTAACAACTAACTCAACATTAGTTAATTCTCTACTAACTTGTATACTTGACTTTTACTATTCACGTTTGACTTTTTTTCATATTTATACCGTATAATTTTCGTATTATTTTCGTATTCTATCCGTATAATTTTCGTATTATACGTGTATTTGTGAATAGTGATTAGGGTTAGGTTATAACCCTTAGGGTTTCTAGGTTTAGGGTTTCGGTTTTAACCTTTTCTAAGTTTAACCAAACCCTAGTTTAGGTTTTCCAAACCCTAAAATTAGGTTTTTAGGTTTTAACCTTTAAATAACTTTTCGATTTTAATAAGTGTTAAGGTTAATTACTTGAACCGAAACACAAAATCCTACACATAGATAAACTACATAACACATTTAAAGGTTAATACAAGCTTTATAAATCACATAACACATAGTTTAGGTTAAAAGTTTAACCTCTAATCGTAAACGAATCGTAGTTTCGAGTCGTTTTTAATCTTTAATATAGCTCAATGTATTGTTGAGCAATCGTTTTTAGGCTTTTAAATTAACAACATTTATCATATCTTGACAGATCACTTTTAAAATATTTGGGATATTACAGGATTTGTGATAAAAAGAGAAGTTGTAAATCATGAAATTCTAATAAATTTAGACTCAAAAATCACCTCAAAATATTTTCGTATGATAAAGTTATGATCAAATGACTGAGAGACGTTCTGACAGCCAAAGCTACCCGGCGTCTAGACGCCCATGTATACGCCCTAGCCCTTTTGGTTTCTGTCCACGGGCGTAAATACGCCCCAAATCAGCCTTGGAGCAGCGTCAAGACGCCCATGCTTGATAAAAATTATTTTATTATTTTATTATTTATTTTTTAAACTAATAAATGTATTTTTAATGAATAAAATATTATTAAATAATTAATAATATTAGATAATGATTAAAATATTATTTAATGATTAATAATATTACTAAGATAATAAAATATTATTAAATGATTAATAATATTAGATAATGATTAAAATATTATTAAATAATTAATAATATTAGATAATGATTAAAATATTATTAAATGATTAATAATATTACTAAGATAATAAAATATTATTAAATGATTAATAATATTAGATAATAAATAAAATATTATTAAATGATTAATAATATTATTAAAAGATTAGAATGTTATTAAATGGTTAATAATATTAACAAATGAATAAAATATTATCTAATGATTAATAATATTAGTAAGTTAATAAAATATTATTAAATGGTTAATAATATTAGAATGTGAATAAAATATTATTAAATAGTTAATAATATTAACAAATGAATAAAATATTATTAAATAATTAATAATATTAGTAAGTTAATAAAATATTATTAAATGATTAATAATGTGACGACCCCAAATTCGGATTCTTTAACCTCGAGTTTGGTTCTCACTGTACAATACTTAACAACAATAAAATACATAAATTGTATTCAAACTTTGCGGAATAATACAAAAGGTTCCTTAACAAAAGGCTACACTTCTCAAGGTCTATTAACCTTAATCTTAATCATTACATATCTTAAGGGAAATACAAAAGATTTACAAAGTAATTACATAACAGTAATTTAAACTAGCATGCATATACTAAACTACGCATTCGCTTTTCCCTTGCATTTGTCTGACTTAGAGCAGTCGAGCTTAGCTGAAATATAGTCATGATATAGCAAGAATGAGCAACTAAATGGCTCAGCAAGTTTAGAAATAACAACATAAGATATATCATGATGAAGGGAAATAACTTCAAGGTTTTCAACAATAACAATTGTGAAAGATATCAAGAATCAATGTTCAATATAAGAATGGATTGACTCTTTACTGGTGAGTGGTCTTTAATGACCGTAAACTGCTACTAAGGTAGAACAGACATACAGTGTCTAACACCTTGTTAAAAATAACGGGACACTTAAGGGGATCAGTCCTTTCATGTCCTATGTATATGCATAACATTTAGATTTTTTGTGCGCATTCGGTTTCCCGACAAATAAAAATCCCCTTTAACTAGGGTTGTTCTTTCTCAGTCTTACTGTAAGAATCCGCACCAGCCAATGGTTTGGATAAGCTTTTATAATATTCAATTAAATGAATTTAAACATGCATGTATCTAGCCGAAACAATTAGCTTAGACATTCTTAAACAGTTGCAAAAGCACTATGTGTGAATACAATAATCAATAACGATGTGAAGTAATTTTTGGATAATTAATTCACTCAAAGGTCTGTCAAATAACTACGAGTGTAGATATTTGCTCGACAATAATTGAAATACTCAATGTAAATACGGTTGAAGAATAATTACAACAATAAATACAAGTTAAGGTGTAGAAAACTTGCAACGTAAATTACAAGTTAAGTTAAGAAAAACTTGCCTCGTGCGTCGTCTACGACTAACCAGCTTAATTTAACAATCCTTGAACGGACCTAACAATTAAACCAGTTTGATCTTAAATTAGTGTCATATACTTGTAAGTATAATGACCTTTATAACCTTACGAACCACATAATTTATTAATTATGGGTAATTAAGCACTTAGGAAATATTATCACTACTTGATAATATTTCAAACACAAAGAACATATATTAACTATTTAATATAGTTCATGCAATTGTTTAATATTATTAACAATTTAATAATATTTTATTAACATTGTAGTATTATTCATCATTTAATAATACCTTATAAATCCTTTAAGATTAACTAATATTATTAATCATTTAATAATATTTTATTAGACTTCTAATATTATTAATCGTTTAATAATATTTTATTCATTATCTAATATTATTAATCATTTAATAATATTTTATTAAGTTTATAATATTATTAATCATTTAATAATATTTTATTAAGTATCTAATATTATTAATCATTTAATAATATTTTATTAAGTATCTAATATTATTAATCGTTTAATAATATTTTATTAAGTATCTAATATTTTAATCCTTTAATAATATTTTATTAAGTATCTAATATTATTAATCATTTAATAATATTTTATTAACTTTATAATATTATTATACACTTAATAATATTTTAATAATTTTCCAATATTATTATTTATTTAATAATATTTTATTACCTTTATTATATTATTATTTCAATAATAATATTTATACACCTTTAAATCATTAAATCAATTATATATATATATATATATATATATATATATATATATATATATATATATATATATATATATATATATTTAAAAATATATTTATTAAGTCCAAAAATACTAAAATGATTTTTGGAACGTTTTTCATTTTCTGACTCGAACCAGACCTGGCTGACCCTGCCCGACCTGACCCGGTTCGGATTTTTTTTTTTTTTAGAATAGTGCACTGCGCCGCGGCGCAGTGATTAACACTGCAACACGGCGCCCCGGCGTTGTACTACAGAATGTTGTCACTTTTTGATTTTTTTGACAGTTTTGATACCCTTTGATCAAATATTGATAAAATGAAATCTACACATCCAAATAACACCAAATCAGTATTAATGTGTTCATAACTTCTTGTTTTACAATATTCCATGTTTCGTTCGTCTTTTTGAAAATGTTTTACGCGAAATTTACAGATCGAACCACTTAGGGTTTAAAAGCGACATCCTTTACGGTAAAAGCTATAACTTCTTTGTTATTCAATATTTTTGAAAGGTTCAAAAAGGGGTTTTCTTTAAAACTCATAGATCTAGCTTTCTAGCCATAAAAATCCAATTTCCGATTTGTACATTTTCAAAATACAACATTAAACATAACATGTATCGTTAGGGTTTTACCGGTAAAACGTGTTATGAATATTTCTACAACTTTTATGCATATCTCGCATACCAAATCATGTTATAAACATATAGAGCTATGAATATACATATATTACATAGTTAAATACATCTAGACCATCAAACCGAGTTTTGATCGGTTAAAAATAAATTTTAACCGTTCAAAATTGTTCTAGGCCCTAAAAATGAAATAAGAAGGAGTTTAGAGCACTTTTAAACCTTTGTGATTTGTTTGCTCTTCTTCTCCTCCTACCGAAGTATGTAGTGAAGCTTTGTGTCATTCACCAAGCTCAAGCTCTAGCTTTTTCACTCAGCACTTAAGTGTTTCTTCTATTTTTCTCTCAAATGCTCTCTATTTTTCTCTCTAAAATTCTTGCAAGTGAATTAACCAACATCACCAAGGTTGGGGGATGTCTTATTTATAGCCAACAACTAACACTTCATTATCTTGCTAATCCACCAATGTTGATGAAATTAAAGCCTAATCAAGCTTACTATTCCATTGATTGACTAGGTGATGGACATGGTGAATGACTAGGGTTGTTCACCTACTATGACATTGTGTAAATTAGAAGCAACATTGAAGCAACACACCACCCAAGTGGGGACCCCCTTGACCGGCCATATGGCCTTTTTGGCTCCAATTTTCCTTTATTTTTCTAGCTTTAATGTGTGTGTGTGTGTGTGTGTGTGTATTTATTTATTTTGACCAAAGTTTTGACTTCATTTGGACTTCACATTGGGCTTGGAAATAAATTCTATTGGGCTCATTCAATTAGATTGTTTGAGCTCAATTTAAATAACACATTGGGCTAGCATTTAAATAACTATGCCACCTTAATTAAAATAAGCATTGGGCTTGTTTAATTAATTACATAGACTAGTAATTAAATTAAGTACATGAGCTACTAGGTTAATATCTTTGACCTAGTTTATTAACTCATTTGGATTTAAAATATAATCCAATTAGATTTGCTTTAATTAATTATATACTTTGCTTTAATTCTTTAAATAAATATACGCATACACAAGTACATTTATTTAATTATCTAAAGTACAATTAATTAATACCAAAAAGTTTAAATTCATTGCTAAATATTTATTAAGTATATTTACATTGACTAATGAAATTCGTGTTCATTACAAATAATATTAGAATGTGAATAAAATATTATTAAATGGTTAATAATATTAATAAGAGAAGAAAATATTATTAAATGATTAATAATATTAAGCAAATGATTAAAATTTTATTAAAGAATTAATAATATTATTTTGAGTGTAAAATATTATTAAATGGTTAATAATATGTATAAGTGATGAAGGATATTATTTGATAAATAATATTATTAAAAAGGGTAAGACATTATTAAATTATTAATAATGTTAATATGCGATTGAGATATTATAAAATA